>CABHPH010153763.1:0-19919 GCA_902168325.1 Peromyscus nudipes
CAGCAGTTGAGGCAAGAACAGTTTCTTTCCCAAATATCTAGCTTTGCCACATTGAAAGCAAACTCCATATGGAGGTTCTTCAATGCCCATCATCTTTTTTTGAAGTAAATTGGTGCTGCCAGAAGCAGATGTGTCTCATTGTCAGGAAAAGCCTTAGGTTATTATAACATTTTTAAATGCCGTATTCTGCAGGTTTCTGAAGTGTTTGAAGACCATCTATCTATTTAAAATACATTTCTGTTTGACCTTGAATACATATCTAACATGATTATAAGTTTGTTATAGATGACTAGCTACTAACCTGTCTTTCTTTATTATCCTAAATAGCTTTCAAGGACTAAAACTTTACATTATATGTTTAAATGAGATGCATAGGTGCAATACCTTAAACAAGAATAGGAACATATATACAGTATAACAAAAATAACCTTAAATTTGTATCACTATACAAAAATTCATACCAGTGTAAAATATTTGAGATTAGTTTGAAAGTAGATTCAATAATCTACCCTTTTATTCTATCATTTCTATATCCCCCTATTTCTTTTCAGAATAAGATCCTAAAATCTAATCTCCTTTGCTTAGTTTCCTCCCTGACCATGACAACTTGTAACCAACCCCTCCAAATGATGATAAACATCCATAATCTATCAAACAACCATAAACCACCCACCTCACTTTTTTTTGAGTTTGGGTGTCATGTTCTTAAAATTACTTCCTGTTGCCTGAGAGCAACAGCATCTTTAGGGGACGCTGAGGAAATTGAGATAATGGTCAAGTCCTGGGAGAGCTAGCTGTTGTCCAGTCTCGGTGTGATGGGAAAGTGCAGAGCTTGTCTGACATCCTGGCTGGGGTAGTCTATGAGGCTGGACCATCTTAGCTAACTGCCTTGAAATTGTCATTGTGGGGCTCCATCATTCTTTTGGAGACTTCAAAGGTCACTGTTAGGAATGGTCACAGTTCACTGCAGAAAACTTAAACATTTTAAATATCATATACAGCAGATCTTAAAGAGATTAAAGAACCACAATCTATTAAATACATCTGGGGTACACAAGCTTAGTTCCTAGTTACCTGATTCAGACTCAAGCCTGAAATCACATACAAGAACTAGATGAAGCCTATTTCTAGAATTAGTTAGTACTCTATATGACCATTAATATCACAACAGAAAGTTTAAATATATATATGTATATTTAAAAATCTTATAAATTTTTAGATAATAATTATACCTTAAGTTTTTTTTTTTGGTTTTTCGAGACAGGGTTTCTCTGTGTAGCTTTGGTGCCTTTCCTGGAACTCACTTGGTAGACCAGGCTGGCCTCAAACTCACAGAGATCCGCCTGGTTCTGCCTCCCGAGTGCTGGGATTAAAGGCGTGCGCCACCACTGCCCAGCCTATACCTTAAGTTTTAAAGAGCCAAAATAAAACCAAAGGATTATGAGATTAGTGGCAATAGAATAGTCCCTTAATTTTGGTTTTTCTTCTGTCCCATACTAGATGGCTCTTCTGACATGAGACAGAATTTTTGATTTTCCTTTAACAAGCATGCTTGGGTTTAGAGAAGGAGAGAGCCATACTCCAACTCCAAAACCAGCTTTAATTTTTAATTGAATTAGGACTACAAAAGGACCATTTGCCTTATATGGCTATAGAGAAAAGCAGAAACACACATCTAAGAGATTTATGAGATTTTTATCCTATTGGAAGTGTGCTATACCATTAGACCAGTTTTCTCTTTTTCTCTAGATGACTCTCCCTTTTTCAGATGTCTCATTTGTCCAGTAGTATTCAGATTCCTTAGTTTGATGCTTTTATTTTCCTGGAAAGACAAAAACAAAACCCTGTCCCAACCTTAGCTTTGAGGAGTTTCCCTTTTGGGCAGGTTATATATGATCAAATGAAAAGTGTTTGTTAGTCTTATAAGTTAGTTTGGATTGAATGACCAAGCTGTTTGATGAACTATTGCCTCTCCTAATCAAGAGGTCTCTCCAGTTTGAATCTAATCTTTATCAATCTTGATGGTATCCATTGCTTTTCTTCTCCTGTGAAACAAAAGCAAAACCTCTTCCCCCAAGTAACACATATCCTGGTTTCCATTCTGAGTTCAACACATCTTTGAAGTATACAGCAGTTTTTTTTCTACTATCCAATGTCTCTCCACAGCTGTCATTCCTTTCTCATTAGCATTCAAAAAATTTAAAATTAATAGAGCATTGTGTAATCTATCTCTGGGAGACTTTATTGTCCCTTTCTGATTATTAAGCATATCTTTTAAAGTATGATTAGATCTTTTTATAGCTGTTTGTCCTGTAGGATTTGTGGTATACCTGTAATATGCTTTATGTTATAATATGCAAAAAACTGTTTAATTTTATTAGAGACATATGCTGGAGCATTGTCAGTCTTAATTTGTACAAGTATACCCATGATGACCATAACTTCTAATAAATGTGTAATTACAGAATCAGCCTTTTCAGAACTGGAAGCAGTTGCCCATTGAAATCCTGAATATGTATCTATAGTATGGTGCACATACTTTAATTTTACAAAATCTGCAAAAATGAAACATCCATTTACCAAATTTCATTTCTTTGAGTACCTTTTGGGTTACTTCCTGCAGATAGTGGAGTTTGGTTATACAAAGAACAAATAGGACAGTTCCTTATAATTTTGTTGGCTTGTTGACAAGTGATAAAAATTTTTCTTTAAACTTTTTCTATTAATATGGTGTTTCTTATGAAACTGTGAGACTTCTAGAACATTTCCTACCAATAGGTGATTGGTTTCATTATTATCATGTGCTAGGGAGCCTGGTAGACCTGTATGGGAACTGATAACGTGTTACATAAAAGAGATGATTTCTATTTCTGATTATTTCTTGCAATTGAATAAATAACAAAGTTATTTCTGAATCATCTGGAATAAGTTCATCAGATTCAATATGTAAAACAACTCTTTCTGCATATTGAGTTAGTAACTATATTAAGACGTTCAGGAAAATCTAATACTACCAAGAGAATAGCATATAATTCTGGCTTTTGAACAGGATTATAAGGGCTTTGAGTCACTTTACTTAAATTTCTTGACTTATAACCTGCCTTTCCTGATTTATTTGCATCAGTATAGAATGTAAGGCCTCCAGAAATTGGTGTTCTCTGTACAATATGAGGAAGGACCCAATTACTTCTTTTTATAAATGGAAGTCTCTTGTTTTGAGGTATTTTTTGCTCATCTCTACCAAAAAATTACTGCAAGCTCTTTGCCATTGTTCATTTTCTGCCCATAGTGAAGAAATGTCAGCATTAGTAAAAGGCACCACAATTTCTGTGGAGTCTATTCCTGTTAATTGACGGAGTCTCAATTTTCCTTTCAGGATCAATTCTGAAACCTCTTTCTTCTTCTTCTTCTTCTTCTTCTTCTTCTTCTTCTTCTTCTTCTTCTTTTGTTTGTTTTTCGAGACAGGGTTTTTCTGTGTAGCTTTGGAGCCTGTCCTGGATCTCACTCTGTAGACCAGGCTCGCCTCGAACTCACAGAGATCTGCCTGCCTCTGCCTCCCAAGTGCTGGGATTAAAGGCGTGCGCCACCACCGCCCAGCTCTGAAACCTTTTCTACACAGGTCTTTAATTTTTAACTCCGCTTCTGTGGCAAAAATATCCATTCTAAATAATTACCTTCTCCCTGCATAAGAATTCCTGTGGGTGAATGCATAGAAGGTAAAATAACCAGAATGCAATCAAGCTCTGGATCCAAACAATCCACATATGCATCCTGTAATTTCTTTTCTACCAAAACTAATTCTCTCTCAGCCTCAGCTGATAATTTTCTTGGACTGTTTTAAGTCTGTATCACCTTGTAAGGTTTGAAATTAATTACTTAGTTCATGAGTTGTTAATCCAATTGTGGGCCATAGCCAGTTAATGTCTCCCAGCAATTTTTGAAAATCATTAAGCGTTTGTAATTGATCTCTCCTGATTTGAACTTTTTGTAGTTCAATTTTTTTTGTAAATTTATCTTATATTCTAGGTAATTAATAGACTCTCCTCTTTGTATTTATTTCAGGAGCAATTTGTAGTCCCCAATAAGGCAAAATTTTTCTTTACTTCTTCAAACATTTTTCTCTAAGGTATCTGCATCAGAATCAGCTAGTAAAGCATCATCCATAGAATGGTAAATTATAGATTGAGGAAACTCTTTAGGAATTGTTTCCAATGGCTGGTGTACAATATATTGACACCAGGTGTGGCTGTTTAGCATCCCTTGTGGAAGAACTGCCTGAATGCCAGGGCTGGAGATGAGGGCTGATTCGGGCTGATTCAGGCAGCTGTAGGGCAGGGGGTGGGATGGGGGTGGGAGGGTGGCTGTGGCTGCACTTTTGGGGGCCTCAGGGTGAGCAGCTGGGATGATTGCAATGAGAAGAAGCCCCTGATGGGACAAGCCAGTGACCCCTGGTGGCAGGGAAGTTGAGGCTTTAAAAGCTACCACATGATTTCACCCCATGTTGAATGCAAGATATTGTGGCTTCTTTTAATGTTTTATTATTCAATAAAGCTTGGAAGTCAAATATGACAGAATAAACCTGATTGATCTACAGAGCGGTGGAGTAAAGACCACTTCACCCTCTTCTCCACCTCTCCACTCGAAAAGCCCACACATCTTTTTAGCCCCTTCTTTTCTCTGTGTCTTTCTGTCTCTTCTGAGTTGGCCAGAAAACTCTATGGTTTACTTCATGGGCGATCCCGGAGTGAAAACACAAACAAATCTCCCTCAACAGTAACATTCAACAGATATTTGTCAGAATGAGTGCTCAAGTAAACTAATAAATGGATGAATAGTTTATACATTCTTTTGTCATCAAATCCTATGAAGCCTTTCCAAGAGAACAATGTGCAGAAGTCACAAACAGAATAAATAGCTTTCATATTTTAAAAATGTTTTCCCCAGGCTTGTGAAATGACTAGTAGGGAAAGGTGCCTGCCCCCAAGCCTGGGTGGCCTGAGACCAGTCCCCAGGACCCGCATGGTCGAAGGAGAGGAGCAGCCCCTGAACGCTGTCCTCTGAGCTTCACACGCGCACCACGGTGTAGTCGTCCTCCTTTGTCTTTAGACTTTAGATGACTATGAATCTTCACAGGGGTGACATAGCTCAGTGATAGAGTATTTGTCTGGTATTTGTGAGACCCTGTGTGCATCTCCAGCACAGGGAGAGGGGAACCCACTACTGCCAGAAGTGGATGAAGGACAAACTTTGAATTTAATGGCGTTTCAAACATCTAGAAACAAAACAAAACAGAAAACATGAAAGGAGTCTGTGTATGGACTAGTGCAGTTGGAGAATGTTTCTATTTTGAGACATTAGAGGTTGAGAATACAACTAAGAGAAGGAGTTGATGAATTCATGAAAGCTTATCTCAGTCGCCTCAGATTCTTCCGGGGTTACACACTGAGGACTCCATGTTGACTCATAGGCCGTGGAGACCGTGGATGTAGTCTATTTCCTGTGGCTTTATGTTTCTTCAGGGAATGTCTTGTAAGCACCCACCATACACTGGGCCATTTCCTCTACAGAAGAAATGCTTACTGAGTTCTCATTCTTTTCTGGACATTGCTCCTGGGACCAAGAACATAGTAGTAAATAAGACAGTAACCCAGCTTTCAAGAATCCCAAGAATACAGACAGAAGCATATAAGTGAAGAGATAAATTGCAGTTTATTGAGTTAAGCTTCGTAACGTAAGTATGACCAAAGTCCTTTATGACCTCAAAAATTCTAGTCTCTAAAGATCTATGTATTAGAGACAAGAGAATCTGGTAAGTAAATAAATGCATAATATGTACCTGGTAGAAGATGCTATTGAGATAGGGGGATCAAAGCTATATGTTATTTGGACTATTATGAAATCTGGAAAATTTAAAAAAAAATCAAATTGGGGCAGAGAGATGGCTCAGCAGTCAAGATGCTTGCTGCTCTTTCAGAGGACCCCCAGCATCCATGTCAGGTGGCTTCACACTACCTGTATCCGGAACTCCCAGGGAATCCGATGCCCTCTTCTGGCCTCCTTGAGTATCTGCATGCATGTGCACATAAATACACATAGGCAAACACACATGCACATCAATAAAAATAAGGGGGCTTCTGACCTCTGTGGGCGTTGGGCACACATGTAGTGCACACGCATAAATGCAGGCCAAATACTCAGACACAAAATAATAAATCTTAAACAAAATCTTAAAAAATCATATTGGTAAAAGTTGTATTTCTAATTTATCAGCCCCTCTTTGCCAGCTGTATTTGAGAACTCCCCATGTGCTCAGAAAATATAGATGGGCAGGTGGGTTGAAGTGTGGATGGATGGTTGGCTGAATTTAAAAATAAGCAAAAGAATGAATTATTTATTTGTACAACAGGACAGACTCCTTTAGTAAATGTTTTTGAGGAATAGAAATAGAATAGAAATCTTAGAAGGCTCACTAGAACCAAATTTATCAGGTAGTCATTTCTGATATCTCTTTGTAGAAAAGTCCTGGAGGCTGTCTTGAGCCGATAAAAAGTAGAACATTTAAGTTTCTGGAATTATTGCTGTGGACTTTAAAATATGCATGTCCAGAAAACCCGAAGTACAGAGCTCTGTGGAATTCTAAGCTGCAGGTCAAAGATCATATGGACTGCGTACTGATTTTAGCAGCATACACTGATAAAGGCAGCCTTACTGGAGTGCTTTCTTTTTATCTTCATGCTGGAACGAACATATTTCATCCCACACATTGTTAAGGAGGGGTGTCTCTGGAGAGTCTCAATATCATGGGTAGGGCTTGGCATTCTTGGTACCACTGTTAATGATTTGGTGAGTGGAAAGCATAGATTCTGAAAGAATCTTAGACCAGGAATCTGGACATCGTTGGACATATTTTCCTTATGAGAAGTTTAATCTTGAGTCCATCAGGATTCACGAGAAACAGTTCTGCAGCTTTTTCCTGTTGCTTTCCTCCCGTGTACTCATTCCTGGCCCCCATCTCCTATCCTCCTTCTAATCACAAACTGTACCAAAAGACCACAGAGTAGTACTTCACAGTGTGGGAGGTCAACTTCAAGTTCAGTTGTTTGAGCTGGAAACACAGTTCAGTTTGTAGAGTGCTTACCTGGCATATGCAAAGCTCTGGGTTTGAACCCTTCTGTGGCATAAGCTGGGCATGGTGGCATATTCCGGTAATCCCCAGACTTTGGAAGTAGAGGCAGGACAACCAGCAGTTCAATGTCAGTGTCATCCTGAGCCACATAATGAGTTCAAGGCCAACTTGTCTAGGCTACATTAGACCCGGTCTCATTCATATATATATATATATATATATATGTGTGTGTGTGTGTGTGTGTGTGTGTGTGTGTGTATATGTGTGTGTGTGTGTACATATATATACTTATATGATTGTATGTGTGTGTTTATGTATCTTCATACTAACAATCTATCAAGTGCTCTAAAGCCACATGTGTCTATCAACAATCATGATAGACATCACAGAACAATAACCTTATAGAAGGGTCTATTGAACGGCATTGTCCTAGATAAAAGTCAAAGCAAGAGAGGAGGGGTGACAGTAGTTTTGAGAAAATGCTGAGAACATGTAGACCATCCAGATAGAGAGGAGGAACATTCTAGCAGGAAATTGCCAGAGAACACACAACTGAGCAACAAAGGGTAAGTTTTGGAGCAGAACTCGAGTTTAATTTTGGTTCTCCCACTCACACAGTTTGTGGTCTTGAGGAGGCATGTGGAGTCTACACATCTCAATCTTCTCATCAGGAAAATGGTGGTGAGAGTAATTCCTGTGCCATAGGATTGATGTCAGGATGAATCAGACAATTGTGTAATTTCTTAGCAACCTCCCTGGCATACAAACAAAGGTCAGAATAGCAAGTGGGGGATGGGAAGGGATGAAGCTATGGAAAAAGAGAGGGAAGAACCTAGATATGAGACCACTAACCTGGGAAGAAGGCGTGTCTAGAGGGTAAATGGACTTCAGCAGTGAGCGCTATCTGGATGGCTAGAGGGCAAGCAGCAGGACAGTGGACCAGACACCTGAGGAGGGGAGGTCTCCGGCCTCAGGGTTAGAGAAGCTGTGCCAATGGTAAATAACACAGAACCCGCCTACCCACTGTGGCCCCAAGAATTAATTGTGCATTAATTAGAGTTTAGGCACCCTAGGTAGGTCAGATCAAGGTCAAGATGATACAGGACATTAGGGTAAAGGAAAAGTAATGACTTGTATGTGTTTAACACAGCATATGCAACCACACAACAGCCCTTCAGCAGCACTCAGTGGTCACCCACAGTTTGTGTGGGTGAAGTAATTGTCCTCATCAGGCAAAGGAGCTTGCCAGTGGTTTATAATAGAAGTAAGATTATACCTCTTGAAAATCGGTCTCAAGAGACCTTATACCCTTCCATTCCTTGGAATTCCTGGAACTCTATAGCTGCCAGGTAGACACTCCCAGGCTCTCTGCCCAGGTGGAGAAAGATGCAAGGGCCGTTCACTTCCTTTGCTTTGACCAACGGTCAGCTGCCTGCCGGAGAAATAAAGGAAGTGATCTTAGACCCGTCAGTCCATCTTACCTAAGAGTGATGCCAGATGCATGAGTTAGCACAGCCTAATCAGCTGAGCCTGCTCCAGGTCAGGAGAACTCCAGCTCATCCGCAGATGCGTGGAAATAATAGATGGATGCTTTTTTTTTTTTGAGCCACTAAGTTTCCATTGGTATGTTTTCCAGCAAAAGCTAACAGACACATGAGTAGCACAAACATTGCTTCCCGAGAATCTTATGGTCTAGTGGAGAAGACCAGCTTTCATCAGAAAACCCCAAAAACATATAATAAGGAAAAGGAATTGATAATTAAGCCAGCCTTAAGATGGCCCCCAGGGATCTGCACCTCCTTCTACGTGCACTGCATGACCTCTCCTCCCACCCTGTGTGGGGTTTAGTTTTTGTGGCGTATGACAGAAGGGGTGTGCTATTTCTGAGAGGAGATTACAAGAGACTGGTGCTGCCATCTCTTGCCTTTGTCAGCATCAGCATCTGCATCCATTCATTCAGGGAGAAGCCAAATCTGCAGCTAAGGATGCTCAGGCAGACCACTGAGAGCCACGCAGCAAGGAACTGAGGTCTCCACCATCAGGCTGAGTCAACACCCTGAAGTCTACCACCACCCATGTGAGGGCGGTTGGAGAGAGATCCTTTCACTCCAAATGCCTGAAGCCTGGCTGGCAGCATGGATGTGGCCTCTTATGAGACCTTGAACTGAAACCACCCAGTTAAGCTGTTTCCAGATTCTTAACCCAAAGGAAATGTGAGAGAACAGTATCTTTGTTTGAAGTGGTTATGTTTGGAACAGATAACTCACAAACAGGCAAAGGGTGTGGAAAGGGGTGGAGTGTTCCATGCAGAAGGAATAGCTAGAGCAAAGGTACTCAGAAGGAGCAGGTGAGAGCATGAGAGAACCATGTGCCAGGAGCTCAGAGGACAAACTGTACCACATGAGGCTGAGCGTTCAATGGGGACCAGGCCTGATGGGTGTGGCCTCGTACGTGTTATTAAGAAGTTTGTATTCAGGAATAAGAACAGCAGATAATTAAGGGTCCAGCAGGGCGAGAAGGATCTGAGGATGCTCTGCTTCTCAGTCTAGTGAGAAGAGGAGAGAGGAGGGCAGAGCCCAGTTCTAGACAGAATTGTTCCCTTTTGGCCTTACTCATAAGTTGTAATCGGATTGGGAGGGCTGTTCTCATTGGAGACCGTTCTCCTCCCCCTCTGGTGCACATCTGGGTGCCTGGAGGCAGCAATGGGTGGACATCAAAGAAAGGAAACCATAAAGAAAGCATGAGCAGGAGAAAAAGGTTGAGAGCTGGGGGCTCCAGCAGGACAGAGGAGCCCGCAAGAAAACAGACAATGGCTGAAGGAAGGGAGAATGACGCAGGGAAGTTGGGGGTGGCCAGGATGGAGAATGAGCAAGGAGCAGGTGCACGCGGAAGCCTAGAGAGACTGTGAAATGGTCACTTGAAGAACACTGGAGACAGAGAAATGAGGATCTTGGAGACACTGGAGATCTAGAAACCTGAGAACAAGAATCACAAAACAGCACGTGTATCTCAGTTAGGGTTTCTAGTGCTGCGACAAAACACCATGGTTGAAAAGCAAGCTGGGGAGGAAAGGGTTTGTTTGGCTTACACTTCAGCATCGCTGTTCATCACTGAAGGAAGTCGGGACAAGAACTCAAACAGAGCAGGATCTTGGAGGCAGGAACTGATGCAGAGACCATGGAGGGGAGCCACTTACTAGCTTGCTTCCCCTGCTTGCTCAACCCACCTTCTTATAAAACCCAGGACCACCAGCTCAGGGACGGCACCACCCACCATGGCTGGGCCCTCCCCCATTGATCACTAACTGAAAAAATGCCTTATAGCAGGATCTCACCGAGGCATTTCCTCAACTGAGGCTCCTTCCTCTCTGAAAACTCCAGCTTGTGTTAAGTTGACACACAAAAGCAGCCAGTACAAAGTGTTAGGAGTCCAAGGGCACACAGTAGGGAAGCAGCCCCCAACTGCAGCAGGCATACCCTGGGAACCTGCCAGCCAAGCCTGCCAGAGAAGCAAGTAGGCCAGTGAAACAGATCAGTGCCTTGCTCGGCCATCATCAGAGATGGGTACAAATGTCGAGACTCACAGCCAGACAATATGCAGTGAGAGACCTTGGAACACTCAGCCCTAAATGAGATGTCTCCATCAAATCCCTCCTCTCAGGGCTCAGGGAAGACAAGGCAGAAAGAGTAAGAGCCAGAGGGGGTGGGGGACAAGGAACAAGGCCCTCTAAATACAGCAGGACCAATGCATATCTGAACTCACAGAGACTGAGGGTCTACACGGGGTCTACACAGGTGTGCACCAGATGAGGTCCTAGAGCTGAAAGTGAAAGTGAAGACATGTCCCATCCTTAACCCCCAACCTATCTCCAACTGATAACCACTTGCAAATGAAAATTTCTTTTTCTCCAAGGGAGTCTTACGGGGGAAACTACTCTCAAGGGTAGCTCGCATGTCCAGCAGTAGACGGCCAACAGAAAGCAAACTCAACGTCATCTTGTCTCATAATGTCTCATCAGGTCTTTTTATTTTAATTTAATTTTACATCTATCCATCTTACACGGTTTCCATATTCATTATGGCTTCTGGTTTTGTATTTTTGTGGGGTTACCGAGTGTGAGAATGAGTGGGTCTCTGCATCTGTAGCTGTTTCTTGTGCCTTTCCTTGGGCTCTTTTCCTTGTTTGCTTTGTCTTATTTTAATTGTTTGGTTTTATCTTTTTGTATTAGTCAGGGTCCTGTAGAGGAAAAGAGGGAATATATATGGGCTTTATTACAAGGGCTTACAGGCTGTGGTCCTGCTAGTCCAACAATGACTATTAGCAACGAAAGGTCCAAGAATCCAATAGTTGTTCAGTCCATGAAGCTGGATGTCTCAGATAGTCTTCAGTTTAAACCAGAATTCCGAAGGAGTAGGCTCTAATGCCAATGAAGGAATGGACTTGCCAGAGAGACCCAGAGCAAGCAGGCAAAGAGAGCAAGTTTCTTTCTGCCATGTCCTTTATATAGGCTGCCACCAGAAGGTGTGACCCAGACTAAAGGTGGATCCTCCCACCTCAAAAGATCTGGATTAAAAGTGGGTCTTCCCACTTCAAATGATTTAATTAAGAAAAACCCTTCAGAGGTGCACCCAGCCACTTGGGTTTAGTTAGTTCCAGAGGTAGTCAAGCTAACAACCAAAAATGGCTGTCACACTCATGGAATCTTACTTTGTTATTATCCCTTAGATGCCTGTTTGTTTTCTAGAGAGAGAGGCAGAAAGGGGGTGGTTCTGGATGGAGGAGAGGTAGGAAGGAACTGGGGGGAGTAAAGGGAGGGGAAACTATAATCAAAATATATTGCATGAAAAAAACCACCCTATTTTCAATAAAAGAAAAAAAAAGTTCGTGGGATGGGGTAGTCATTGCTGTATTTTGGATAAGTGTTCCTTGGAGTTCTGCGTGTTGAGCTTGGTCTTCAGTCAAGGTATGTTGTATGAAAGTCTCAAATAATTAGTAAAAGTGTTATAACTTTTTAGAAAAAGGTTTGGTCCCCAGCTGGACACTATTGGGAGACGGTGACACAGCAGGTGAGAGCCCCCGGGCATTCTTTCTGTCACCCGGGACTTGCTCTTGGATGGACTGTGAGATTCTGGGGCTCTGGTTTCTTTCTCTGTCCTTTTGCTTCCTGGCCATGGGGTGAGTGACTTTGTTCTGCCTTCTATTTCCACTACAGAGTGCCGCCACAAAGCTAAAACAACAATAATGCCAACCAACCCATGGGTCAACGTCTCTGATACGGATCACCAGAATTTACCTCATCTCGGGCGTTTGTTATCGAGGTGGAGAACTAGTACAGTCACTTTGTTGGAAAATAGAAAGGCTGAAAACAAGCAGTAAGTGGGGTTGGAGGAGCATCGGGGACAGAACTGGACAGCAGTCATAACTCTTGGGACTGAATGGCCTCTGTGCGACAGGCCTAAAGCTCACAAGCCACCACTGAGTCCGCTCTGATCTTACAGCCTTAGGGACTTCTCAGTCATGACAGTGAGCCTTGGGGAGGAATGGTGGGGTTGGCAGGCAGGATGCTAGGGAGGTGCTGGGCTTGGGGAAATGCTCAGCAGGGTCTCTGAGGCTCTGCACTGAGTTTGCGGATTACTCTGGACTAAGACACAGACTCCCCTGCTAGTGTTCCAGATGAATGCTGAGTTCTCGGGGTCCCTTCTCAGGGGTGTCCTTCAAGGTCTCTAAGGGAAGAGGCAAAGAGAGGTGGGGGATGCAGCAGGAGTGAGGCTTCTCCAGCTCCAGCTGTGCAGGGACAATCGTGCTTGCCAGACTTTCCAGGTCCACGGCCTCCAGCAGGTGCAAAGACAGAAGGAAAAAGGCCACTTGATTGGGAAAGCCTGCTCTTGGTCAGCCTTTCTTGGTTCCTATCTTCCCATCCCCCAATCCCTATCCCACCAGGAAAGCATATACTGCTTCCCGAATCCAGAGACACTTGGACTCCTATCAGCTAAGTTGGCCTAACTTTCCTTTTCTATTTAAAAAGATTCTAAAGCTACGATTATGTCTCCCCCCCCACCCCTGCCACCCCAAAACCATATGAAAAGCAAAGGAAACACAGAATCAAGTAGGTTTACTCATTTTTGGGACTTGATTATAGGAACATAATTTATATATAACTCCTTTTCTTAAAACTGCATTACTTATTTAAAGTAGATATGTGAGTTAATTACACAATGAACCACTGAGGAAAAAGATTCTCCTGTGACGTCACAGAAGAAGTGAAACCCTGGTCATAATAGAGGAGAATCAGGCTGATCGGATGGAAGAGTTTCTCTCTCATCTATGATCCCATAAATAAGAAATAGAAAAATTTAAGACAACACAAAAGGATTTGCATGAAATAGCCTTCCCATTTCTCTAGGACAGAAAATAACCCCCTTCTTCCTTCTTCCTTGAAAAAGAAAGGAGGGAAGGGTTGACTGTTGAACCATTAGTCCTAATTCAATGACACTAGTTCAAGACATATACACACAGGATGTTTCCTTCCACTTTCTGTTTCTACCTCTGAATACCCTGAGGCTAAGCAATTTACAAAGAATAGAGGCTCCTTTGTCTCACAGCTCTGAAGGTGGGAGGTACAAGAGCCTGATGCCACATCTTCTTGCTGTGCCATGATAGGAGGGGGCATCACGTGGTGGGAGAGCAAGTGCACTAGCACAGGTCTCTCTTCCTCTTCTGAAGTCACTGATGCCATCACAAAAGTCCTGTCCCTCATGAATGTTTCTAACAACTCTCACAGATCCCTTATCCAACCACCCTCAACACATGAATGTGAGGCTTAACTTCCCAACCCTGTGTCTGTGTGGACACATTCAAACCACAGCACACGGTGAGCGATTCTGAGAGCGACGGCTCCCATGTTCGGGGAGCCACTGGCAAACACCTGTATAGACCACAGCCCCACTCCACTGAAGCTTGAGAGAGCCATTTTCAGAGTTTAGAACTTAGCATTTGCTCAAAACCACTTCCTGGTCGGGCAGACTCCTTGGTCCCACTTCCCTGCTGGGTACGCTTTGAACAGACCACAGACTGGGAGGAACCAGGGGAAAAGAAAGGCAATGTGACAGAGAGCAGTGTGGCCCTTGAACACTGGAGGTCACATGAAGGGAGCATTCGCCCCACTTCACAGGCCTGGGCTCACCACTGGTGCCTGCGTGTTACCAAGGGTTCTATTTCGGCCTCTGTAGACCCCTTGTTCTTTTCTCTGTGACATGAACCACATGTCATGACGAGAAATAATTCTCTCATCACGGCCCCCCTCCACTCCCTGCTTTCCAAAAGAAAACTATCAGTGATTTTTAAAAAGAAATACCTTCTTCAAAGACACAATCCATCCTCCTAATAGAAAATTTGTGTTCTCTGCTTTTGCGAGCCTGGAGCTTTAGACGCAGATGCTGACGGACACGAATGGAAATGTCTGGATGTTGTCATCCCTGTCACCTTTCATGGAGACATAGAACAGCCTGAGCCTTGGGCTGTCCCCTGTAGAGCAAAGGCCACCCCAGACACCATTATTCTTTGGGAAGGAAGCAGCAACTCCGGTCAATTCGTGTGTTTTAGAGAGTGTCAGGACGGTGCTGTGGGATGTTCTGTATGGCAAATGTGTTGCTAATAAAACACTGATTGGCCAGTGGCTAGGCAGGAAGTATAGGCGGGACTAACAGAGAGAATAAAAAGAACAGGAAGGCGGAGGGAGTGACTGCCAGCCACCGCCAGGACAAGCAGCATGTAAAGATGCCGGTAAGCCACAAGCCATGTGGCAAGGTATAGATTTATAGAAATGGATTAATTTAAGATATAAGAACAGTTAGCAAGAAGCCTGCCACGGCCATACAGTTTGTAAGCAATATAAGTCTCTGTGTTTACTTGGTTGGGTCTGAGCAGCTGTGGGACTGGCAGGTGAAAGAGATTTATCCTGACCGTGGGCCAGGCAGGAAAACTCAAGCAACAGGATGGTCTTTTTATACAGTTACCAATGCATTTTGAGAATAGGGTAAACTGTACAGGGGTGGAGCCCTGTGGCCCTGACATTTGAAAAGATTGAAGGAGGAAACGAAACCCCGTTTCTGTCAGCCCAAAGTCTCCCGAAGCCACCCAGCTTCAGAATTTGCTAATAGCATTTAATTTTCTTCCAAAGCGCCTCCCATCTATGGGGTGTGATGGGATGCCAGGGAAAGAATTTAAGAGCTAAACATGCAGAGAAGAAAAAGATTATGACATTTTTCAAAGGACCCACCATGGTTTGGATAAAATGACAAGTGTTAGAGGAGGCCAAGCTGACATGGTTTCCGGATCCATTCTAATGCCTGTTCTCTGGTACACACAGGCTTCCATCTAACGCTAGTCTCATCCATCTGAAATCCAGATGCAGGGTATGTGGGGTCTTATTTATTTGCAAGTGGGCTCCAGATGCTGTGTACTAGCATCCCTAGTATCCAGTGGTTAGGATTTTGGTGCTCTTTCCAGATTCGGGGTACTTGGAAGTTGTAATTGTTTTGCAAGGTTGGGAAGTGATTTGCGGAAGCTCTTGGTTCAGGGGTAGCTCTTGCCTTACTGGTCCCCAATCATATTCTCCACAAATGAGTATCGAGATGGGATGCTTATCTCCTTCCTTTATTTCACTAGCCCCCAAGGTTCCATTTCCTCCTTGAAACCTCTGACTCAGTGGCTAGAGGAATGTCACCCGACCCTGTCCTGTCCCATCTGTACTCAGAACTCTCATGACCCCCCCCACCCCCACCCCCTGCCACTCACCACCTTGCTCAGCCCATTGCTTTACATGGTGGGTGGGCTGTCTGGTGATTTGACATATGTGGGTCAGCTGTTGTTTAGATAAGATCCAGGTCTGACTCTGGAGGTGCAGTTGGCTTTTGATTACTCCCAGAAAGCAGATGGTGCAACGCATTCACAGGAACATTTAATACTATGGGATGTTTTTATGGTAATGCTTGACTTCTCTATGGCATGTGATGTTGATCGTGACTTAGCCTCACAGGATTGTGGGCCATGGGGATCTTGTTGTTAGGACTTTAAAGCATGATCATTTCATCTGGATTGGGTACATCCATTGCATTTGATCTCTTTCTGAATAATTTTTATTTTTTTTAATTACTTAAGTAATATACATAGACTACAGGGCATTTGGAAAGCAGAAAGATCCTTTTGCTATAGAATAAAAGTATATACTTTAATATTTTCATTTATATAGATTTCTTTCTTTATTTAAAGATGTATTGTGACTCTGTGTGTATGCACACGTGTGTGCAAGTGTTCCTGAAGGCCAGAGGGGTACTGAGTCCTTTGGAGCTGGAGTTAGAGGTGTTTGTGAGCCACCTGGTGTCGGTGCTGGGATTTGAACTCTGGTCCTCTATTAAAACGGTTAGCATTCTTAACTGCTGAGCCCCCTCTTCTGCCCTAGATTTATTGTCTTTCTTGCGGGGAGAGGGAGGTTGAGACAGGGTTTCCCTATATAGTTTTGGTGCCTGTCCTGGATCCCACTCTGTAAACCAGACTGGCCTCAAACACACAGAGATCCGCCTGGCTCTGCCTCTTGAGTGCTGGGATTAAAGGTATGTGCCACCACTGCCCGGCTTTATTGTCTTTCTTAAATGATATAAACTGTTCAGTTTTTAAAAATCAGTTTCACAGGCCAGGCAGTGGTGGCACACTCCTTTAATCCCAGCACTTGGGAGGCAGAGGCAGGTGAATCTCTGAGTTCGAGGCCAGCCTGGGCTACAGAGTGAGTTCCAGGAAAGGCGCAAAGCTACACAGAGAAACTCTGTCTCGAAAAACAAAACAACAACAACAAAAATCAGTTTCACTTATAATAGATCATGAATGTATTTCCATGCTCCTATGAAGATTTTAATGACTATGTGGAGTTTATATGGCCAATTCTCCATTATCGGAATTTATTTATCAAGCACTGATATGTGTACCTTCTATGTTCCAGGCACATATAGATACCAACTCACTTAACCCTCATCAATACCTACCATGTAAGTCCTACTATTGCAACGTTTTGCAAACGAGGACACCGAGTCACAGAGAGTTAAATAGCGTGTCCCCGTCATACCTAACATTGAGAGTGGCAGCTCCAGATTCAAACCCGGATAATGTGGCTCTACATCTGTGCTCCGAACATAGAAGGCCAAGTCTCTTCACCGTGTCGAAAAGTGAAGGCTTCCCTTACCTGGATATTGCTTACTGTACACAAGACTTCCCTGGAAAATAAGAAAATGGTTATGAGTCACTGCCTGTGAAATCATCAGCTCTTGAGACAGCAGGCAAAGAAGCAGCTGGCCAGGATGGGTGTCAGGAAGGTGAGCCTAAGGAAGGCCTCAGTGTGGGACCCAAGCATCTTGACCCCTGGTTATTCACTCCCCAGGCAGAACCAGAGAGAGCGCAGCTTCCCCTGGCGGAGGATGACTTCCTGGCACAGAGGTTTTCTTTTACATTTTTGCATAGGAGCTGCAGCCTCTGACCCAGCCAGCTGGCTGGATGCCAGGGAGACAGATAGGAAGTGGCTGGCTGGCTGCTCCTTTGCTGAGCCAGCAGGAACAGTGGCGGGGCTTGTGGCAGTGCTCGTCCGGTCTATGGGTGACTTCTGGCGCAGCATCTGGAGCTTATGGAAACCCTCTGGCTAATCTGGGGAGACCTTGGGGAGTGCATGGATTCTTACTCACCCTGGCCTTGAGACTGGGTTGGGGATATGGCCACCTCCCTTCCTATCCTCTTCAGTACTGATCATATGACATCATTGTTGACAGTGATAATGGTTGTTTGGCCTCATTAATTCTACCTTAACCTCCTTAATTCCCATAACAGTGCCAAGAAATTGAATAGCATTTATCAGCAATTATCCTCATTTTAGTAATAAAGAAAGGCCACCCTAGAGAGGCTAAATATTCTGACATAAATAGGGAAGGGTGGCCAGGTGTAGTGATACACACTTTAATATGAACATTCACGAGGCCAAAACAGAAAGATTACAGAGGATTAAGGTCAACTTGGACCTACATAGTGATACTGTGTCTCAAAAAACACCAACCAAACAATCAAACAATAGGAAAAGCAGTACCCTGTATGGGCAATATTGAGGAGTTATAACCTTGATGTAAGCCTGTACCCAGAAGCAGGCCACCACGGAAAGCAGCTATGGCCGGAAGGGAAATGACGGTTGAACTGCCTAGAAGAGATCTAACAAAGAAGAGATCTAACGAAGAAGAGATCTAACGAAGAAGAGATCTAACAACGAACCACTTGGACTTGGTCAGGGAAAGTGTTACAGGCTAGAGAGGGTTAGAAGTTGAGCTGTTGAGACAGGTCTCATGTAACTCAGTCTAGCTTTGGATTCTATGTACCTAAGGCTGGCTTCAAACTCTTAATCATCCTTCTACCTTCCAAGTGCTGGGATTACAGGCTTGCACCTCTAAGCCCAACTAGAAGTTACCTTTTATTTAAGCAACTAAGTCAGTTATGTGTAGAGACCGGGAGTAGAGTAATATAAAACACCATTCCAGTTTTCCTTCCAGGAGGTCTGTCAATTTCATTACCTCATTTCTTCTTTTACAAGGGAGCCTGGAACACTCAGACCCTGCATGCAAAGTGAGTGTTGTAGGGTGAGTTGGCCTGAGGAGACATGATTATTTATCCCTGCAGTCTTGGCACCTGCCCCACTAAATGCTCAAGAACAGGATGTGGAAGTTCCATGCAGCTCAGGAGCCCCTCTTCCTCACAGAAACCCACTCCTCGGGGTCTCTCCTGAGTCTACCCTCTCCTCACAGAAACTGAAACAACCTTGAGTAGCACCAGAACCAACTCAAGTCAGACTTCTCAACCGGAAGACACTTGGTGCGATTTCATAGCCATTTAAAGACTGTAAGGATGGTGCTTTAAATCTAAACAAGGTTAAGACTGGGTTGAAATGGTCCTGTGCAATGATTGGAAAGTCAGGTTGTATGCATTGAGTTTGGAGTAACCAACTCTTAGGGGTGTGTGTAGGGCCCTGGCCTCCTCCCATATCGAGTAAGCCGCTGCCTGCTTGCCGACCTTGACCACATGTCCTCCCTATGCTAATTCCCTGCCGGTATCCACCCTCCTGAACGCTTAAGGGAAGTTCCTTGTTTGTGTATCCTGCATATTGGGCATTAACAGCTTAGATGCAAGAATGTAAACATCAGTATGGAACTTCTGCCCTCTGGGGTTCTCCCATTGTGCTGCAAGCCTGTATTTAAGTTTTCCTCCCTCTTTCAATAAATGGCATTCAGCATTCTGCTGAGGCGAGTGACCCGCTGTCTTTTGTCTCTGTTTTGCGATCCACAGCCCCTTGCTCGGACATGGTGAACGGGTGGTGGTAGCGCGGGCGTTATCGCTACAGGTGTGTGCCTGTGTGTTCGCAGAAGTCATAAATTATTTATTTTTCCGTAGTCTTTGAAGATAAGTAAATGATGAAAAACAAAAGTTCAATGTCTGGACTGTAAGTCTGAGGTCAGTTGGAGCTGCTGAGTGACACCCTTTCATAAACAAAGCAATAAGCCAAAAGTTTAAAAGGAAAACAGACTGAGGAACTGCTAGCTAGAGCCAGGGCAGGCATTGCCTCAGATAGACAGGTAGTCCCTGACTGACGTGGTTCTCTGTAATCTTGTCCTCCCACTGTGAATACCTAAAACCACGCAGTGACTTCCTGTATCAACCCATGGAGGCCACACCCCCAGCTGGACTCCAGTCTGTTCCCTCACTGGCTGTGCAG
>CABHPH010153763.1:24919-43302 GCA_902168325.1 Peromyscus nudipes
AAAAAAAAAAAAAAAATCCGCTACAGCAGTGGTTCTCAATGTGTGGGTCATGACCCCTTTGGGGGTTTGAACAACCCTTTCACAGGGGGCCACATATCAGATATCTTGTAGATCAGATATTTATATTACAATTCATAACAGTAGCAAACTTACAGTTATGAAGTAGCAATGAAAATAATTTTATGGTTGGAAGTCACCATGACATGGGGACCTGTTTTATTAAAGGGTCGCAGCATCAGGAAGGTTGAGGACCTCTGGACTACAGCCAGTTGTCCTCTGACCTCCACAAGTGCACTGTGCCATGTGGGCATCCCCTTTCTCTACACAAGAAGTTCATTCATTATAAAATTATAATTATAAAAAATAAAATATACAAAGCTCCTCTAATTTTTCCTGTTTATGGATGCATTTTTTCATTTCTTCCCAATAAGACTCCACACTTTACAAACTTTACATGCAACCAACATCCCCTCCAGAATCTTAAAGGGGTCTGGCCCTGGCCTGGCCACAGTTCCATTTCTAGGTAACTCTAAGCAGCCCACCTTCTCACTGAGATCACCCCCCGAGATCAGACCACAAAGGGCAGCTGCCTTCTCTGGTCTCAGCCCACTTATCTGCTGCCTAGAGGGTACAGCAATGGGCACAGCCAGGGTCAGGTCCTAAGTCTGCAGTGTGTGGGGAGCTGCCTCTCAGACTACCACGATGACATGAGTATTTCTAATGCAGTACTGTGGAGTTAAGAAACAGGGTGGCTCTCTGTCCTGTGGGAACAGCGAAGTGGAGTTGCCTGTAGTGAGAATTCTAATTGGTCTTAATAATAAAAACCCGGAGCCAGATATCGGAGTAAATGCTGAAAGATCAGAGACGTAAAAGAGCAGTCAAAGTCACCTCTTACCTCCACGACTCCTCAGATAGATGGGGCTGAATTCCTGTCTCCTCCCACCGTATATTCCTGTATCCACCTCCCTAGTGCTGGGATTAAAGGCATGAGCTTCCATCACCTGGCTCTGTTTCTCTTTTAGACTGGATCAATCATGTAGCCCAGGGTGGCCTTGAACTTTTGACCTTCCTGCTTCCTCCTCCCAAGTGCTGGGATTAAAGGTGTGTGCCACCACTGCCTGGCCTCTAGTGACAAGCTCCGCACTCTGATCTCCAGAGCACAAACAAAATGTCAACACAGTTGTCCTGAAACACAAGGCTGGTGCTCCCAGGAGGGCTGGAACCTGCTCATTCCCAGCCACAGGGTGGTACGTGGTTTTTAGAGGGGGCTCAGTTGTGACCTGACCTCCTGTCTTAATGACATGCTTTGGGTTCAAGTCTGTTTCAGTGCCAGAGCAACAGAATAAAGTCAGACACAAAGGGTATGCCCACTGCGCAGCAGATCACCCCTCTACGCAGATTCTCAGCCCGAGCAGAGCGACACCAGGACCTGTGGCCAGCGGAGCTACTTCCACCGATGAGATGTAGGTGTCGTGTCTGGATCCGGTTGCTGTGCCCAGCTGTCCTGCGCATAAGCTGGTAAGTCATTTGTACAGACTGGTTGAGACTGGTTTTAAGAGTCCTTTGTGGTCAGTGTGCTGGAATGTCTTGTCAACATTCCTCTTCCTGTGCACCTACCCCACCTCCACCTCTAGACACAGGCTTTTCCCCCATAACATTAAACCGGAGATGGAATCCTGGGAAGGTTGAAGCAGTGGGGGGCTTGGCGTCAGGAACTGCTCTGTGGTGAAATTGTCTGAGAAGAGGGGGAGTGTGTAAGGTTGGTATATTAGCTCTTCTAGGTGTGTACAACCTGCAGCCCAGGGGCCACATGCAGCTAAAGATAGCTAAGAATATGGCCCCAAACAAAATCTTATGTAAAACATGAGCTCTTTCTGTAACTCAATTATGGAGTTTTTTGAGTGTAAACTTTGTCGATGACAATGTCACGTTGTGACTGGATATCCTTGCTAGAATTTCTCTCCTTGGGGGCCAGTGGGATGGTCCCTGCCTAATCTAAGAAAGTGAGACTGCTTTCCTGGATGAAGTGTCAGGACCTTTGTGCCCACTCTGATTCTGTCTACGGGACTGTACATAGCACACGTCCATCAGCTGCCGGCACCCAGGCCACTGTCTACAGACTTAGTCCAGGTTCTACCCTGACCCTCAGGTCCTTTTGGGAAAAAATGAAGGTGGGGTCCTCTAGGATGCCTGACTGCTCAGAGACACAGGAAATGGCTCCTATGTTGCAGGCACCTGCTGCCTCACTGGTGAGTCACTTAGAGAATGTTGGGCCCCAGGGCAAGCCTGTCTAACAAGGACTGTAGGCGCCATGGCCAAAGACAAAATCATGTCTATCTGTCAGCCCTGGGGCCGGGGCCTGAAAGTCCATAAAGTGGGGACAGAGAAATCTTCAGTGGCCCTGGAACCCAGCACTCTGCCACATTCTCTCACCTGCCCCCCGTGCCCCCCCCCCCCCCCCCCCCCCGCGGCTTTGTACTATTTCTACTTTTTGCTTTCTGTTTTGTCTGTGTCTTTTTCAAAAACAACAATCTGTCTTTGTGAACATATGTCTTGAGGAAGGAATCTGGGGCTTCCCCCACTGCCCAGTAGACAGACCTGTAAAGGGGGGTCCTCAGCATCCTCATCTGGTTAGAATGAACCCTAATTCCAGTGGCAACGGGGGAGACTTGTGCAGTGGAGCACAGGTCGTGTAGCCTCTTCCTGCCATCCCTGAAGGGGTTTGGGGGCTGGAGAGGATCCTG
Source organism: Peromyscus nudipes (assembly GCA_902168325.1). Lineage (NCBI taxonomy): Eukaryota > Metazoa > Chordata > Mammalia > Rodentia > Cricetidae > Peromyscus > Peromyscus nudipes. The sequence continues at coordinate 27,664 of CABHPH010153763.1, forward strand.
GTCCTGAGACGGCAGAGAGCCAAAGCATGTGGCTAAGATCACGCTGTTCGAAGCGGCAGAAGCAGCCCTCACAGCCGGGGTGGAGCTGCCCCAAGGCTATGCTCTCAGTGACCCTGCAGTCACCTTTCCCCGGATGCTGTCCCCTGAAGGACCTCCGGGCAGTCCTCTGCTGTCTTCTGTGTGTACCTGAGAGTCGTCCATTTCCCTCCTCCACAGTCAAGAGACTCGGATCCCTCCCCCGACGTAATGTTTCTTCCTGTGGAATTCTGGGAGACGGCTCCCGACTGTGTCCAGTTGTTCAGCACAGGAGAATCCTGGTGGGGGAAAGATTATCAAAATATTTGCCATCCTGGCAGGGAGCGTTTGCAGTGGTTGCTGGAGCTCTGCTGGATGCGCACGGCGCCATGGTTCCTCCTGGCTTCTGTCTGCATCCGCCTGCTGGGGAGGCGAGGAGTGAAGACTATATTTAACCCATAGGTGGAAGCTATATTTAGCCTCTGAGCCCATTAGGGATGCTCGAGTGCAGTGCAGATGTCTGCCACTGGCACATCCAGATAAATATGCATTTAGGAATTGTCTGCTTTGAAGTGTTAGATGGGATCAAACTCCGTGTGTGGTAATTAGCGTACTCCTGGAGTCTTAGGTACTGAGACCCCAGATACAGTAAAGAGCCCTGAGTTCTGACATTTCTACTGGTTCTGACCTTGACCTGAGCTTGTATCCTAGCCTAGCCTGTGGAATGGGGAGGGGGCAGCAACAGGGATGATCTTTGAGTGGCAGAGAAGCTTCTAGGAGCCTGGTTGTTTAAGTTCCCCTTCATAAGAGATGAAAGACCCGTTAAGGGCTTCACTGTCCATCTTTGCATTTGTGCATGTGTGTGTGTGTGTGTGTGTGTGTGTGTGTGTGTGTGTGTGATATGTCTCGAAAGTGGTGTCTGGCTATGAAACAAGAATTCAGTGAACATGGGTTGTTATCATGACCCTTCCCACTCTTACATTTTATGGACTGCAGTTCAGACCTTGGCAGTCATTCTCACAAGGATGATGCTTTGTTTGAACAATGGGTTGAGAAATTGGCTGGAGAAAGAAAAAAAAAAAAAAGGTTCTTCCTGGGATTTAAAAATGGAGAGGGGAGGGGAGAGCTAAGAATGAGTGAGGCCCATAGGTCATCTGTTCACGGGTATCTTTTGCCCACTCTTCTCACCCTCCCATGGTACATCTTTAGCGCTGTAATTTCACCTGTATGGAAGTCCTCAGGGACAGGGTCAGAGGCAGGGAGTCTAATTTCCTAGAGTCTAGCTTCCCCGAGATTGGCCTGAAACAATGATCAGGAAGGGGGAAAGATTGTAGGAAGATTGGCTTCAATTACTCAGACAGAACTCCACAGATGTTTTCTGCTCTTTTTAACTGTTTTGAGTCTCTTTCTCCCCATAGAAGACACTTTGTATGTGACACAGTCTGGGTAAAAAAACAAACAAACAGATAACAAACAACCCAGAAACCACGTGAGAGCCAGCCATCCAGGGATTCAGACGGAGAATCCCTCAGGCTGACAAACTGGCCAAGGACGCTTCTTCCCAGCAAAGTGCGGTGTCTTCGTCAGCAGAATGGAGATAGGAGACTCTCCCAGGGTTGCTGTGGGCTGACCATCCATACATACAGCACAGGACAGTCCTCCCCTTCATGCTTGAGCTGGAGAGAGTGCACTGTTCCCTTCTGGACCAAGCCGTAGAGGCAGGGAGCAAGGATTCCTCCCGTAGGACGCTGCTCTCTTTCAGACAAGGCTGGAATCTTCCTAGAGGTTTCGGGTAGGTTAGAACCTGTGTGCTGCCATCAGCAGTGGACGCTGCTGAAGAGAAGCTATAAATAGGAAAGAGCCCAATGGAGAAAACTCAACAGACCCTTCTCACCTGGCTTTAGCCACACAGTGGTAGCTTAGCTTGGCTAAGGTCTTGGCTAGGGAATGAACAACGGAAGTGGTCACAGGCAGACAGGATGACTCTTCTCCACACACACGTATCTTCACCCTGTTCAGAAATGGGTCATTAGACTTGGGGTGGCTAGGGCAGCATCATGAATAGTTCCCTTCTTTCCTCTGGTCACAGAGGCCTCAGGGCTGGGGGCGGGTACTAGGATGGAGTGGAGAGGATAAATGGAGGTGGGTATAAAATCGTCTGTTCGGTATCTCAACAGGTTAAGATCATGAGGCACATCTGGTGGAGTCCCCAAGGGTCCCAAGGCCCTTGCTACCTTCTGCCAGCTACTGGGCTCCTCTGGCGTTCTCCTCGCTGCTGCTGCCAATATCTTCTCCATTGAAGTTGTGATCGTCTCAAATGGTACCTTTCACAGACTAGAAACAGGGACCCTCTTTTCCTCGAAATGCATCTTGCCCCGCTTGCCAATTGGGTGCACAGGTTGGGTTTCAGTCCCAGCTGCTCCCTTGGATGGGCACCCATGTCCAGTCAGCAGCACGCACAACTCTGCTTCCCACTCTATGATTTATGCGCACTGCTCTTGAGCTGCCTTCCCAGAATTCCCTGCTCCTGACCCCACTGATATCCTTCCTATCAGCAGGGCCAGCTTTATAGGTTGCAAAGTTAGCCCCACACTGCCAGTTTCCAAGCCCGCTTTTGAAGTGGCTGGTGATCCATTCCAGGAGTTGGTCAAAGGGCATCTGAAGGGCCCCACAGAATGTAACTCAACAATATTCTTTCTGACATCAGCCAATACTCCAGGCCAGATAAAGGTCCACTTGGACTCCTATAGGAAGACCCCCTGAGAGTCCTCTGCTTACCCAGAGGCCAAGGGCAATATCCCCTCTATTATGGGCATAGAGTGTGTCCCAGAGTCATGGCAGTGCCGCTATCTGTCCTAGGGTCTTCATCCTTCCTTGGAGGAGCTTTTGAGGTGGTTTGTAACCTGCCCCCACCCCAAAGTCCTGCTCAGGATTCCTAAGGTAGGTGGCTAAGTAGATTAGAGCTCTTCCTCCCACCCAGATGGTTTCTTCACCGATGGCCTGGCTCCTGGGGCACAGGGTGGTCTGAAAACATGACATTTGTGTGATTCTATCTCTTCCTGCTTTGAAATTCACAGTTCCTGTCAGAGTATCCAGACCACCTGTTTAGACCTGAACCATTTGAAGCCAAGTTTCTGGCAGCTTTGCCAATAACCAGGGGGGCCACTCCCCCAAGGAGCAGAGCTAGAGCTGGGCTGATTCCTGGGTGGTCTTGCCTCTAGGAGAGGCCCAGGGAGGAGAGGTTTGGTGTCAGACACCATCTCCATAGGAGCAAGGAGGGGGCAGCTCTAGATACAGATAGCAACCTGGACTGGCAGAAAATGTAACAACGAAAAAATCCACCGACTTCAGTTCATGCTGAATTTGCCACTAGAACCCGGTCATGGGAGGTAGTTACAAAACACCTCTGAGGAGCACAAACCCAGAAAAGGAACTGGGGTGCCTGTTGCCAGCTGAGGGGGGAGGCACAGAAGAAACACTGGCATCCATGACATGGGGGGGGGGGGGGGGGGGGGGGGGGGGTTAAGGAGCACTTGACAGGCTTTACATAGTAGAGAGGTGGAGACCGGGCTTGCATTTCAGAACATCGCTCAGGTGACTAAATGAAAGATAGACTGAAGGAAGACAGGACAGGAGAGAAGGAGACGAGCTGGGAAGCCATGGACAGCGAGGTGGGAGAAGATGAACACTCGGCCTGGAAGAGAAATAGGAACAAGGGGAGAGGCCCCAATTTCAAGGGCTAATTAGGATAAAATACCCAGGCCTTTGGTGAACAGTGCGTGGGGGGGGGCATGTGTATGTGTGTGGGGGCAGTGGGGGGCATGTGTGGAGTGTGTGTGTGTATGTGTATGTGTGTGTATATGTGTATTGTGGAGGGGCAGTGGGGGGCATGTGTGGAGGGTGTGGTGCGGGTGCATGCATTTGTGTGCTTGCATGCAGAGATAGAGAGAAAGCAGGGTCTAGGACAGTTCCTGGGGGTCCACCTTGGAACCAGCTGGAATGAGGAGTCATCCTAGCATAGGGAAATACAACTAGTTTGGGGTGAGCTGGGCTTAGGATGTGCTGATTTTGAAGTGTCCATGCCATAATCAACATCTCCCAAACCATTTGAATGTTAAAACCTAAAGCTCAGAAAGCAATTTTCATCAACACTGTGGTCATGTATGTGGTGACCAGAGACAGCAGGCTGAGCTCAGAATCAGATATGCTCATTTGCAAAATGGTTGCGGAAAGAAGACTCACAAAACCGGACTGGAAACTCCTGAGTGTCCTGAGTAAACAGTGTCTCAGAGATCACAAGATCAGGAAGATTCACAAGGGAGGAAGTGAGTAGCGGTGTTCAGTGAAGCTGAAAGACCAGGTGGTACTGGTCTGCACTGCACTAATCGACTCACTAAGAGCTGAGAGTTCCAGGGCCTCTACCAGAAAGAAGAAGATGGGAACGAGACACAGTAGGCAGACGGGGGAACAGCGATTAAAGCCAGACACTTAGGGTATGGGGAGCCTGAGCAGCATATCCGGCTGAGCTGGGCTAGCTAGCTGAGGAGAAGCCATAGACACAGAAAAGGGAGAGGGAGAGATTGATGGGGGAGGTAGGACATAGGTGGACTCATGGATGTGCAACAGGAGGACGCCGGCCTGGTCCTCTAAAGTGGGAGGAGCTTGTGGTGAGGATAACTGAGCTGTTGGGTCTACTGTAGGTGAAGACAGGATGAAGAGTCGAAGGTTTGCTGGACTCAACTTCTAGATGAAGTAGAGTTCAGCCGAGGTTGGAGATCATGGGTTCATGGTGGACTAAGCCTGTAGGATTGTGAGGCATCTCCAAAGATCTTAAAGTTCAGGAGAAGATGAAGGAATCTGAGGCCATTGGAGACATGAAGAGAAGGATGTGGCTGGACTCAGACTGGCAACGGACCAGTTCATGTGACCAACTATGAGTTCTACATGGCCGAGAAAGGAATAAGGAAGCTCATGAAGGGACCGATAGAGCATGAAGATGCCCATGCATGAAAAGACAACATGTAGAGGGGAGGGGACAAGAATGTCAAAAAGGGGGTGTCATGTAGGCAGAGGGAGGTGATTGGAATGTCATGCTGGAGCCAGGTGATAGCAAGGTCCAGGTGGAGCCAGGGGAAGGGGACACAGGTGTAGGTCACTGGAGTTGGGAGTGAGTTTATTTGAAGACTGGAACTTTGGGGAATATTGTTACCGGCAGGGAGGAGATGCCTTTGAAGACTACAGCCTCCTCCAGGTGACTGAATAGTAGCAGTTGTTCAGTGGGTAACAACAGGAGATCAGTCCAGTAGGGTCTCCAGTTGGATCTCTCAGTTTAGACATCTAGGAGAGGAGACCTGGAATCTGCATATTTAAGCTCCCCACTGGCTGCCATGATCAGGCAAGTTTGAGAATATTGCTCTGAGAAGGAGGAAAGCCTCCGTGTAAGGAAAACTGGGCCACGGGGAAGGATGGATAGAGCAGGATGGAAGTGAAGGATGAAGAAGAGAACAGGAGAGCCGTGGGTAGGTTATAGAGGGCACCCATGCTCAGAAGCCTAGCTCGTAGGATAGGAGCAAGGATGGCAGTCTGGGGTCATGGTTGGGCTCTATCAGGGCAGCCCAGGCTCCGATGATGACAGAGACACCGTCAGTCCCTGCAGAGTTCTGCTGTGAAAACCCTGCAGCCCACTCAGTTGCATGGTATTCTTGTGGGGCGGGCTGCCTGTACGCCCCTGAGCAAGTGAGCGTTGAGTTATTTGTGGCTTTGGGTCCTTTGTCCTCTGATGCGCTGTCCTATGTGTGAGCAGGGGAGTTAACGCTTGGTCAAACTCCATTGCCATTGTTTCTTTGGGAGCCTTGTTTTTCTGTGTCTTCCTGCGCCTGGTTCCCACGAACAAATGGCCAAATGCCCCAGTCTTTGGTTTTTGTCTCTTAGGGATTCATGAGGGTGTCTCAGGAATCTAGAGCTGGCAGTAGACTGACACACACATGGAGTGGACAGTCACTAGTGTGATGTGACATAGATGATGTGACCAAGGAAACCTGTCTCTTCCTTTACTCTCCATATACAATCCCTCATATACCTAAAATCCTGGACTTGAAATGACCAAGTGTGGAGGGACAGACCTGAGTTGTAGCACCCTTGTCTGATCGGCATTCTAACCTCACCCTGCTTAGACATCCAACTTCTCAGAGCTCCAGTTTTCGTCTAGAAGATAGAGATAGTGATAGCCAGCTCAAGAGCCGTCTCAGGGATTGAAGTAGGCAAAGCACATGGAGGTGCCTGTGATGTGTGCTGAAGCAATGCCATGGTCACGGAGTCATCGTTACCTACGCTCTGCCCTGGGAGCACAGAGTACATGGGAGGGGGCAGAAGTGCAGCAGGAGAGTTGCGGGGCCCATGTCAACGTCCGCAGAGGCGCCTTGCCTGTCCTGTGTTTGGATTTTGTGAGCAGTGTGGTAACAGTATATTTTTATATGGAGTGCTTCAAGGTCAGAGACCACCCTTCATTCAGGGAGACACTTCTAAGTGTTTGTGACTTGGATACTCGGAATCAAGAAACAGAAACTAGAAATTTAATCATCCGACTCCCAGTCCTCTGTGACTCACTGCAGAATGTGTGGGGATTTATTCGCTGATTTCCGTCCATTTGTCAGTGAGGAAGCAGGGCTCTCACTCCCTCTGTGTTCATGAACCTGAGACATACAAGGTCACATGCAGATCACACACGGCTCAGTCTTCCTGGAAATGTTGACAACTGAGCCGTCTACCTCCCACACTCACGGGGACGGGTTCTGTGACGGGGCAGAGGCCAGGGTAGTGGTACTCGGAGTCCCCAAGTACAGGAAGAAGGACTTTCCCTTCTGCTGCTTGGGGTGATGACGGGGACATTCCTTTACTGAACAGAACATTGCCGAGCCCTGGCAGTGCCCCTTAACATAACTCACCTTGCTTGCTAATGTGCAAGTTCTCGGGCAGTGCCCTGGGTGGGGCTGAGGCTTGGCATTTCTGACAGGTTCCTGGGTGATGGGGGATGACAGTGAGGTAGCTGCTCCATTGCTCTTGAGGGAAAAGAAAGGCCCCTCCGTGAACCATCTATGACACCACCTGTGGTGTCTGCCGTGGAGGAGGCTTGAGGGAGCTTCTGACCATCAGAGAGAGCATTCCCCCTTCGCCCCCACCCCACTGCCGTGTCTAAAACCCCTTTGAAAAGTTCTGTTTGCAAATATTGAGTCTTTTCCAAGCATTATACACTTTGCTAATGCTCTCTTACTCCCCTTGTTTTTATTTTTTAGTGCTGGGATTGGATCTTGTCACTGTGTGTGAGAGGCACGCATTCTGAGCTGTATCCCATTCTGCTAGACTCTTGCAAGATTCACTCTGCCACTCTACATGCTACTCAGGCAGCTTAACCAGAACATCTCTGCTCCCTCTGGAGAGCAAGGGTTCATGCAGAGGGATGGCGCAGGCCACAGAGCAGGGCAGTGCAGGTTTGAGGCCTCTCTAATCCCAACTATGTTGTGGCTGGTTACACTGCCTTTTTGTGCCTGTGTTTTCTCAACTCTGAAACTGGCTTCATAACTCCCCCTTTGCCCTTCTCTGGATATCTGGAGAGATTCACGAAGTGATACGTGATAAGGTCTGAGCCCACTGACGGTAAACATAGCTGTTATTCAAAATCAGGCTGTTTCCTCCCACAGGACATTTAATGTTCAGCCCCTCGTTGCACACACGGAGAGTGTTGGATTCTAAGGGGCTCCCTCCTTGAATTGGACTGTGTAATCCCTTGGAAACTTTAGTACTGTCCAAATGGCCACCACCCAAGAGGAGTGTCCCAAACTAACTGGCACACTCACTCATACACACTTGTGATGAGAAGGGAGGGGTTCCTATGAGGAAGAAACCAGAGAGGAAAATATCAAACTGATAACCTTACCCAGGCTGTTCTGGCTGTATTTGCACTGGAATATTGGTACTTACACACAGTGCCACGGGTTAAAGCTCCTTAACCTTTGAGAATTCCATGCATGTATACAGTGAAAACTTATTTTAAAAAATGAATTGGGCCGGGCGTTGGTGGCGCACGCCTTTAATCCCAGCACTCGGGAGGCAGAGGCAGGCGAATCTCTGTGAGTTCGAGGCCAGCCTGGGCTACCAAGTGAGGGGCTCCAGGAAAGGCGCAAAGCTACACAGAGAAACCCTGTCTCAAAAAACCAAAAAAAAAAAAAAAAAAAAAAAAAGAATTGGGAGACACAGTTTGTCTCCATCCCGATGCCCCTTTTACTCACTTGTATTCCTAAGGGCCTTTTAAACATTTATGTTAACTTTTCCTTGTGGTGTTTTTAAAGCATACTCAAAAAAGAGTTCAGCAAACACTTTGTCCCAGGAGGGCTCTATTTTATTCATGTCTGTGGGTCTTTTGTCTACATGTATGTCTGTGTATCGTTCAAATGCTGGGTTCCTGCAGTGTCCAGAAGAGGGTATATTATCTCCTGGAACTAGAGTTACAGCTGGTTGTGAGCCACCACGTGGGTGCTGGGAACTGAACCCAGGTCCTCTGAAAGGGCAGCAAATGCTCTTAAGTGTGAAGCTATCTCTCCAGGTCCCCAGAATGACTTTAGAACTCACTATGTATTCACATTACTGTCTTAACCAGATTGGTTTTAGATCACACTGTGGAATGGGCTCATTTGACATTTCTGTTCTCTTTGTCATATTCCTCTTACCCAAAGCAGCATTTGTAAATTCACCTTTAACCATTTCAAGCACAGGGTGTGTTGGGGGAGGGGTGCTGAGTGGCCAGAAACCTCAGCTCTCTACATCCACTTGAATTTCCTCCGTGGTAGGACATAGATGGAACATCCACAGGCATGTTCATAGGTGGACTTTGGTCCACATTTCAGCCATCAGAGGGCATTATGAGTGAGTAACAAAGGTGTGGGATGATAGCTGCGTCCTGGGATTACATCCTGTGTACATCTATCAGAGTCAGATGTACAATATTCGTGCTTTGTTGAGGGGGAAAAAAAGGCTGAAAACTCTGGGACTCCCAGACCCCAGCAAGGTGTTAATTCTGTGTCTCCTGTTTTTTCAGGCATGTGGTTGCCTCTCAACTCCCTCTTTCCATTCATTCTTGAAGAACCAGATGCTGTCAGGCTGTCCATCAAGAAAAAAGTCAACAAACAATGTGTTAAAGAGGTGATAATTCAATTTAAGTAGAGAAAACAGACTGTCAAATGCTCACTAACTAGCATTGAAGATGTCATGTGTCACTGTTATAAAGGATGTGACTATTATCACCACTTTATAGGTGGGGAAACTGAGGAAAAGTGAGACAGTTGCTAAGGATTATACAGTTAAGTAGCAGAGACTAGGATTCAAAACCAGGTGTGTCCAGTTCTGAATGCAGGGTTGCTTATTTACTTATCCGGAGGTGTTACAACCTTGCCATTAAGAGCACAAAGTCTGAGCCAGATGGTCTCAGTTCAAAGTTAAGATCTTTTGCCTTTTGCTCTGATACCTGGACAGAAACTGAGACAACCCAGAGAAACAACCCAGAGAAGGGGACAAGAATAGTTCCGCCTCCCCAGGACCAGTGGTGGTGCAGGCTTGAAATTCCAGATACTTGAGAGGCTGAGGCAAGGGGATCACAAGTTCAAGGTCTGTTCCAGTTACAGAGAGAGTTCATGGTCAGCAAAGACAACTTGGTGAGACTCCACATCATTAGAAAAAGAAAAAAGAGAAAGAGCTCTGTATATAAGTAAAGCACTTGGATAGCCAACTTGGTAGGGTATTTTCATAATCCAATGACTTAATTTACACAATGCTCTTGGAACAGTATCTGTAGATAGTAAGTGCTATGTACATTATTTTTAATTATGAAGGCAATCGGTGTCCGTTGTGGGGAGGAATCCAACAGTTTAGAAAAACACGGAGGAAATAGGAAAGTCCCTTTTGCTCACTCATACTTCGCCTTCTCAGACTAGCTGATGGGAAGGCTTCCTAGACTATGTGACTGTATAGATGTATTCTACATACTCCAACACAAATGCACACTGACACAGAAGTTTGTTTTTAGATATTGCAAAGACATTAAGAAAAATAAGACAGAGTCTTGCTGTATTCCCGAGGTGTACTTCAAAGTGCTGGGTTCGAGCTACCGTCCTGCCTGTGCCTACTGGGTAGATGGGATTACAGGCCTAAGTCCAAGGTCTGGAAGGGCAATGCCATTCTGTTTCGTTTGCTTTTCCCTTGATGCTTCACAGCTGTCTCTCCTTGCTGGGCTCGTCAGCTGCAGTCTGCGCTGTCATACAGACAAGCAGTCATTTAATGATTGCTGACGCCCTGCCAGTGAAGTGGCCATAAATTTCTTTACATTTAAACCTTAGTATGTTCAGGTGAGTGAAAAACCTCGAAAGTCAACTTTGCTCTTGAGAATTGTTTAGTACCTCTGCCTCTGCACAGGTCAATCTGGCCCTCCTGTATTAGGGGTGCTGGTGGCTGCATTTCCTCCAGCTACACCCCCACTTCCCTCTGTCCTGGGACAAATCCACTCATCTCACTGCTACCCACCCTGTCTCTCCATGGGGGCAATGCGGGACTTACACTGAGCCCTTCCCCATCAAATGGTCAAGTGGCCACCACTAGATTTTACACACGTTTGTTTCCTCTGATTTTCCATAGTTAACTGGACACAGACACATATATTATCTGCATATTTGGAGTTCCACCCCCTCCTTCATTTTCAGGGCACCAGCGGTCTCTCCACTGTGGTCTCCCAGCCCCACAGTCCGGGGACCCTCTGCCATATCCCTGCTCTCGCTCACTTTGGGTCTGCGCTATTTCCAGAGAGGAAGTCCTGGTGCTGTGTTCGCCTTCCTATCTCCCAGATTAGAAATGCTTCCTGATGGAAGATGAACAATGAATGTGCTTCTTAAGAAATGTTTCAAATGCAAATGCTTGCTAGAAGAGAAGAAACAAAAGGGAGGGCTACATAAAGGAGAAAGTTTCAAGCTTTTGGAGTTCCATCGTGTCCCAGAGACATTTTATTTTATTTCCCTTCTAAGTGTCAAATTAGTTAAGAAGCAAATTAGCGAATAGTGATGAGACCAAGCAAGTAAATGATGACCTGGTGTGGGGGTGCCGTGTGTGTAGATCATCCTGAGTTACATAGCAAGAATCAAACAAACCGGAATGACAGGGGAGGAGGTGAGGGGGAGGGAGAGAAGGAGAGAGACAGAGAGGACAGAATGCAGACTTTGGCGATGAGGACAAGTCCTGAAGTGGCCGGGTCAAATACGGACAAGCAGGTTTAAATGGACCTTGAATAGAAAGTGAGCCCATGTTGCTGGGCACATTTCTTTCACCCCGTCGCTATTCAGTAAGCACCGAGTGAGGCCCATTAAGCCATAGCCCTCATGCCATGGATTCTCTAGCCAATGTGGCAATGAGTAAACAGCTGTTCTGCCAGCCTCTTGGAAGCAGAGCGACTGCCCAGCTTAGTAGACTGGGGATTGCCATGGCACCAAGTCCATGGCAGGAACCTAGAGGGGAATGTTCTGGAAAACACTGCAAACCTTGCTGCCACGGTCAGTATCGGAGCTGACAGTTCCCTGTGTCACTGACTGATTTGCTATATATTAACTTCAGGGACTTCTCAGTTGCTCTTTCTACAGTTGTTCAAGTTCGGGTTTTCGATTTGGGCCTCATCACAGCTGCCTGCATCTCTTGTTCCTTTTTTTTTTTTTTTTCTGGTCGGGACTCTGCAGAGCTGAAACCTCAGGGATCACTCCAGCTTAATGTGCAGTTTGCCCAGTGCCTACTGCAGCTGCCGGTCAACACATGATGTCACAGGACAGGACTCAACAAATTCCCCTGTGGATCCACAAAGTTGAGGGTCAACTCCAGGCTGAGTACTCCCTGACCAAGCATCCCGCTGAGCCCTGAAGTCGTCAGAGTGTTGTCCTCTCAGACATTTGCTGGACCCAGGCAGCTAAGGGTTTCCCTGTCTAAAACTGCAAGAGGAGGCTAGCATGCAGCCTGAAGAACGATGAATACCAAGACTGTTTATGGCACAACCCAAAAGCATTCCATTTACTTAGCCTGCAGGGAGCTTTAGGACAGAGTATAAGGATAAACGGCCAAAGGATCTGGAGTCTGGAGTTCATCTCTTCATCCAACAAGTACTGAGTAGTAATCCTATGCCAGGCCTCTTGCTAAGAACAAAACAAAGGCCAGCCCACACATAGACTATACATTCTATAGAGCAATAAATATTAAACAGCAATAACAAAAACAAACGTAGAATTAGCAACAGCAACAAATACAAGGAGGAGAAGGAAACTCTGTGCATGTGTAACTGAAGAACCTGATCCACGGGAAGAGCAAAGGAAGGCTTTCTGCCCAGCAGGACATCTGAGCCAAGACGGCTTAACCTGCTTTTGCATCAGCAACAAGGAGGCAACCGCTCCTCCTGACCCATAGAGATGTAGGGAGAAAGATCACCGATCACCGATCAGACTTTGAAAAACACCCGGTGTTCCTAAAGCTGAGCATATGTCTCCACGGCCAGAGGCAGCTGTTCCCAAGCTTCTCTGCATCTGTCATCAAGCTAGGCATTACTCATGTGGACTGAAGACTTTGATCATTTTCCTTTACCCTGCCTGGCAGCTAGGGCTGGACGGACCGGGGGTTAGCCTTATTCTACCACGTACCTCTCACGTGACTTTGAGCAACTCATTTAACGCATAAAAATCACCTCTTCGCAATCCCAAGTGGGTCGGGAAGAGCTCAAAGCTCCCGGAGCACTCAGGACAGCATCTACATGTCGGGGTCACTCCCACACCCACTGTAGCTGTTATCACTACAGATTACGGAGTCCTGCCAGCTTATCTCCTGGTAATGACTTTGGTCCTTCGCTCCTATTCCCACTGCCACCAGCCAAGAGAAAGCACTTGTCATATGACAATGACTGTTGCCACAGCCTTCCAATCAGCATCCACAACTTGGCTTACTTTTCCAAGTGCTTTCCTAAAAGAACAGTGCTGTGCCTCCATCCCCTCTTTAAACAGGTATGATAGAAAAATCATTTACAGCTCATACCGTGAAAAGCTAAGCTTCCTAATATGGAAAGAGACCCTAAAAATTGATAGGAATAGAACCCACAGATGGATTTCGTTTTTATGAAAATATGAGGATCTAGAGAGTTCTTGACTCAGCAGCTACGGGCACTTGTTGCTTTTGCAGAGGACCTGGGTTCGATTGCCCGTACCCACATGGTGGCTTCCAATTCTAGTTCCAGAGGCTTAAACACCCTCTTCTAACATCCTTGGGTACCAGGCATGCACATAGTGCACAGATATATATGCAGACAAAACACTCAATACATATAAAGTAAAATAACTCTAAAAAAAGGAAATATAAACTCAAAAATAGAAAAACAAAAGACTAGTAAACATGAAATATATGTAGTCTCATTTCTTATAAGAGGAATGCAAATTAGAATTCATATTTGACTTGATAAGTTGATGAAAATCCCAGAGTTTAATAACATCTTCTGATCAGGCTGACATTTATAAATTGGCATAATTCCTATAGAAAGCAAGTTGCCATTATTTATCACAATTAAAAAAGCATATACTCTTTGAATCAGTAATTTTTAATTGTGGACATTTGTCGTATGGGTATACTTGCAGATTTCATTCATTGTGGTATTCCTTGTACCAGGTAAGGCTTGGAAACAAGATCGATGTCCAGGAAACCCAGTGCCTTCTTTTGACCCATGGGGCACCAGGCATGAACACGAAGCACATACATCCATTCAGGCAAAGACTTCATCTACATAAAAATAAATACATCTTTAAAATCTAAGAAAACTGCATCTGAGGGAGTTAGGGTTATGCTCAGTTGGTGGAGTTCTTCTCTAGCATGTGCAAAGCCCTGCACTCAATTCCTAGCCTTGTATACACCAAGCATGGGTTGCACGTCTGTAATCCCAGCACTGACTGGGAGGCAGGAGGATCATATAGTAAATTCCAAGCTAGCCTGGACTACATGAGATCCTGTCTTTAGAAAAAAGAATCTGTAGTCGGGAAGTAGGAGGGACTAGTGGGAAGTGGGGGATTAAAGGAGGAAGGTAAATGTGGTTTTAATATTCACATACGAAAATGTCATAATGAAGTCATTTTATATAATTAATATGCACTAATAAAATAAATGAGAATGTGTCCTTATCCTCTAAACATAACAAATACAACATAACAAGTATATACACAACATTTGCATTGTAGTAGGCACTATAAACTCTAGAGAATCTGGAGCACACAGATATTTGTAAACACTATACCATTTTCTATAAGGAACTTGAGCCTCTATGGATTTTGGTGTTTTGTGGGTTTTCTTTGAGGAACAGTGTGTGTGTGTGTGTGTGTGTGTGTGTGTGTGTGTGTGTGTGTGTGTGTGTTACGTAGTTTTAATTTGTGAATTATGTGACTACTACCTAACCAAAAATTAAATTTAAATATTCTTTTGCTCCATTAAAATGCACTCTCATTAATTCCTATTACTGTGTAGTAATCCACACATATTCACATTAGATGAAAATGGGAAGCATATGTAGCATGAATTGTTAGAAGTTCTTATTAATAAAAACAAACCCGGAGCCAGGTACTGGGGTGAACGCTGAAAGATCAGAGAAACAGAACCAGCCACAGCTACCTCGCCTCGCCAGTTCCTCAGCTGATCTTGTTTCCTCAGATTAGAAGCCTCTGTGTCTTCATCCGAATGGATCTCAGCTGAACTGCTGCTCAAAAGCCTAAAAGCTTAACAGACTCTAGTTCCTGGTTTTCACACCTTACATACCTTTCTGCTTCCTGCCATCACTTCCTGGGATTAAAGGTGTGTGTCACCATGCCTGGCTGTTTCCAGTGTGGCTTTGAATTCACAGAGATCCGAATGGATCTCTGCCTTCAGAATGCTAGGATTAAAGGTGTGTGTGCCATCATTTTCTGGCATCTATGTCTATCTAGCAGCTGTTCTGTTCTCTGACCCCAGATGAGTTTATTAAGGTGCACAATATATTGGGGGACACAATATCACCACAAGCATGTCATCAGTAATATGTTTTCACAGTTTGAAGGGGAAATTAAACTTGACAAAGAAAGGTAAGAG
Organism: Peromyscus nudipes; assembly: GCA_902168325.1. Taxonomy (NCBI): domain Eukaryota; kingdom Metazoa; phylum Chordata; class Mammalia; order Rodentia; family Cricetidae; genus Peromyscus; species Peromyscus nudipes. Next base: position 42,844 of record CABHPH010153763.1, read on the forward strand.
GCCTGTGTAAAGTCATACAAAATGGTCTTCACATCTTTGAGGACTGTCACTTGACATAGCAGTCAGTGGCCATTTGAGTCTACATCTCACTCTATTTTTTGCAGTTCATATTAAGCGGTAAACAGTACACAAATAAAGGGTCTCTGCTCCAGTGGACCCCGGAGCTCAGTAGACCTGACCAGGGTTTCTGCCCATTCTGGGCAGCTGATAGCACACTCTGACTGCTTCACGGCAACCTTGGGAGAGTGAAGTGTGATGACTCTCACAAGTGGCTGTTTACGATCTTGTACTCAGAGACAAGGCCAGAGCCTTTGAATGTTGTGTTATAAAGCCTTCAGCTGACTTGGCCTCAAAATCTACTGGAACAAACTTAATGTTCTGGAACCAGGTCACCTTTTAAAGGCTACTTCAAAGCAAAACCAAACCAGTGGCTCTTTCAGCAGTGACATGGGGGGTGGG
>CABHPH010153764.1:0-14823 GCA_902168325.1 Peromyscus nudipes
TAAATGATGCTGATTTATATGTGATGGGCTCTGCGCTCCATGCTTTATTTTTGTTGTTTGTTTGCTTGCTTTTGAGACAGGATGTCTCTGTATGTAGCCTTAGCTGTCCTGGAGCTCACTATATAGACCAGGCTGGCCTCGAACTCACAGAGATCCGCCTGCCTCTGCCTCCAAAGTGTGGGGTTAAAGGCCTGTGCCATCACCGCCCCTCTTTAAAAAAAAAAAAAATTCCATGACTAGGGAATTTAAAACAGAAAGAAGCTATACAAATGAGGAAGATGAAACCCAGCTGGGCATGGTGGCACACAAACCTTTAATCTCTGTGAGCTTCCCTACGGCCTGGTCTATGTAGGTCCAGAACAGCCAAGGATATACATAGGTGATACATATGAAACCCTGTCTGAAATTAATAGAAAAGGAATACATCGCACACACACACACACACACACACACACACACACACATACACACACACACACACACAGTCTGTTACCCAAAGTCAAACAGCTGACTAGAAAGCCAGATTACAGTTTAACTCCAAAAGCCTTTCCACCTGCTGTCGAATTGAAAATGAAGGCATGTAAATCCTTTCCTCCTAAAGACAAAATCCAGGGAGCAGGAGAGACTACTTCCCCTGCCTGCTGCCTGCCCCTCCTGGATTGTTCAGTACAAGAGCATGTGTAGGACCACAGTGCAGTTCAGTGATACAGTGTGTGCACAGAGCCCTAGGTCCCATCCCAAATTCACTTCTTGGCAAAGTATCTCCTCTCCAAACCAGTGTTCACACTCTTTTTGTTAATGTCTCTACAGAAGGAAGTCAGCATTCCCCTAATGACTTGTTTGTGTAAGTCTACCCCCCACACACACACACCAAGAGCTCCTCAATGACAAGAATTTTTTGATATATTTATATGTATTTTAACATCATAACATTATAGTATATGCTTAATAAAGGCCTTCATCCTGCCTATATTGAACACAACACACCTTACACTTTCTCATGTTACCACCTTTAATGGAATAACCAATCACTTACTTGAAATTTTCATCGGCAAAGGCTCAGGGGCTTAATTAGGGTTTCTTTTTCTGTGATGAAACACCATGACCAAAAAGCAAGTTGGAGAAAAAAAAAGGTTTATTTGGTTATACTTCCATATTGCTGTTCATTGTTGAAGGAAGTCAGGACAGGAACTCAAGCAGGGCAGGAACCTGGAGGCAGGAGCTGATGCAGAGGCCATAGAGGAGTACTGCTTACTGGCTTGCTACACATGGTTTGCTCAGCCTGCTTTCTTATAGTACCCAGGACCACCAGCGCAGAAATGGGCCCTCTCTTATCAATCACTAAATAATAAAATGCCCTATAGTGAGATCTTACAGAGGCATTTTCTCAAGTGAGGTTCCCTCATTTCAGATAACTCTATTTGTGTCAAATTAATGTAAAACTAGCCAGCACACTCAGTTTGTATGCAGCCTACTTCAGGAAGCCTTCTGGAAGTCTGCATACCACCTTTAGTTACTTTGATGTGACTTTATACTCTGCCTTTTTAATTGAGTAGTGTGTGTGTGTGTGTGTGTGTGTGTGTGTGTGTGTGTGTGTGTGTAAGTCTGGGGACTGGAGGGGAGGTAGATTCTCTCCTTCCACTGTGGGGGTCTCGGGGATGGAACTCAGACTGGCAGTCTTGGCACCCACTGCTCTTATCTACTAAGCTGCCTCTCAGGCCACTTCTCTACCTTGTTTTAAGAGTTAGCTGAGGGCCTGTCTGCATCTCACTGGCCTGTAAAATCCTTGAAGACTAACTCCATACTGCATCTCCCTCAGACTTGAAGTACCCATCCTCAATATGTCTTTGCCTAGATTGTTCTTTCTTTCTCAGTCATGGTTGTTTCCAGGACAAATACCAACTGTGAAAACCAAAAAGTATCACTCCCACAGCTGTTATCATTATAATAGAATTCCTCAATATACTGAGACAGCTGCAAAGACCCAAGGTATAGTTAGCTCCACTTCCGTTTTTAGACTTTTTCTTCTATCACAGGCAAAAACCAAAGAGGCCTCAAGAACTCCTGGCTCTACCCAGACTCCTCTGACTTGGTCCAGCCTCAGAGAGCAAGTTATACAGGTCTGATGAGCAACCACTTAGTCAGGAGTGTCTCCTTTGACCTCTTTTTGCTATTATTCCTTTTAGCTCAAGGGAGAAGAGGAGAAACTATCCTGCTTTGAAATGTCAATTATAACCCAACTGATGTTTCTTTCAGCATCTTGTACTTCACATTATTAAGTTTGAACTTCACAAAAAAAAAAGAAAAGAAAGAAAAGAAAAACTCTAAAAGGAAGCAATTACCACATTCATTTCATAAATAAGGTACTCAGTGTCACAGAGGTCAAATAATTTGCCCAAGGTTATGTGGTTAATAGCCAAAGCAGTTGATATACCGAAATAAACAAAACTTAGGCATCAAAATCATTGAAATGTAATCAAGGAATCACTTACTAGTTATAGATTTTAGGGAGGCTATGAAATGATGTATGAAAAATGCTTAGAAAAATGCTTAAAGTTGTCAATACACAAATTAAGTTCAGAAATCTGAAAGTCATAGAGCATTTTGTGTTTGAGAATAGCTGGAAGGAAAGGACTCTTAAAAGCTGTCCTCTGACCTACACGTACACATCATAGCATGTTAAGGAAATTAAAGAGACTATTATTATGCATTTGCTTTAAGTAAAAAAAATGAAGCCTCATATTTATATAGTGCTGCTTTAACAATTTGTCTTTATTTGCAAAATCTAGCACAACTAACTCCTAATATCTAACAGTACCTTATAAAAGTTTGTTGAACTAAACTAAACATATAATCTCAGATATACCTGTGGGAGACCCACTCCCACTTTTTCCCCCAAGGTATTCTTGAGTAGGGAGAAATGAGAAATATTTAGATAGAAATATAGAGGGGAGAGAGACAGAAACACAGGATAGCCTCAGGAGGGCCTGGATCAAAACCCACCAGCCCCTTCTGTCTCTTCTAAAGGGCTATTTAGAGAAATGCCAAGGGGTGGAGCAAAAGACCTCCCCCTAGCACAGCCAAGCCCAGACCCTTCCAAACACCTGGTAACCACGCACGTGATCAATCCATCCCCTTTTGCCACCCTGCTGGGTGAAGCAAGCTCAGATCTCACTAGGAAGCCTCTGTAGGCTCCCACATATACCTAGCTGTATCTTCAATGTATCCCCATTTGACAGATAAGAACATTGAGAGGCTGGGGAGATGGCTCAGTTGGTAAAGTGCAAGCGTGAAGACCTGAGTTCAATCCTCACCACCCATGCAAAAAAAAAAAAAAAAAAAGGAAACAGAAAAGCCAAGTGAAGTGGCAGGCATGCCCCTATAATCCTATCACTGGAGAAGCAAATACAGAAGGATCCCCTAGGCTTGATGGCCTGCCAGTCTAGAGAAATGGCTGCAATCCAACTCAGTGAGGAACCTCCTCTCAGAAATAAGGTTAGGTACCCTGCATCAGGCTTGTCCTCTACAGGCACATGTGTAATGGCACAGAAGCAGTTTGGGTCTTCATGTAAGAAAAAAAAATGCTCTGAGGCTATAGCTAAGTAGTATGCACAAGGTCTATGATTCAATCCAAAAGAAAAAAAAAATGAAGAGAGGAAGGAGGGAAGGATGGGAGGAAGAATGAAAAGAAGAAAGGAGAAGGAAGGAGCACGTAGGAAAAGAAGACTGCCTTAAATTCATTAGATAGGAATTGCTCCAAGTCCCTTCGGGAGTACCAACAATTTATCGTGGCTTCCCCACTCATGAGCTCTGGTTTCAATTACTAGCGTGTAGAAGGAGATGGGAGCGAGTCTGTGGGGATAGCACTGATGGACCAAACCCCAAGGCCCAACTTCTGAGAATGGATTTTTTTTTAATGACATACCAGTGATAATTTGCAAATGTGTGTCCCAGATCTCATCAAAGCACTGGGTCACATCCCAAATCTATTTTAGGAAGACAAAATATAGCTAATGGAAGATATATTATGATCTAATTCATTGTAACAGGAATGAGCTACATAGGGCAGACAAAAAAGACTTATTTTTTAGGGCAGCTTAATGTCTCTCAGGCTCTAAGCTTCAAATTCCTGGCATGTACTTCTGATATAATAATAAACACTTTATACAGATGGTATAAAAATTAGATACCATGTGTAAATGGCCTATGAAAGAGACTGGCCTGGACTCTATGTATCTTCAGTAACTGATATTTATGCAATGCATTATGTAAGGTCACCACTTAGCTCCCTACTTTTCAGTCAACCATCTAATTACTAAATAGGTTTGTAGCTCTATTAGTTACAAGAAGGCAGAGGGGCTGTCTTGAACACCTGACACATGTATCCCTGTCATTAAAATGTTCCCTAAGTGGTATCTGATGACTATAATCTAGGTACTAAGAACCAAACCTGTTTTTCCAACAACCTAAGGATTGTTTTTACCTTACTGTACAGAAGAGAAATTTGTTCAAGTTCATAATTCACAGGTCTTCTGATTCGAACCTGATTTCTTTAATATGCATTGTTAGCATCCTGGAGAAATAGCCTCCACGAAGACTGCATAAACTGGAATTCTGAGCATAGAAAGGTGAACGTGAAACATGGATTTGTGAAAAACTTGGGATGAGCCTGAAGAGGAGCTCTTAAATCAGACAGCTTTGCCATTGGTCATCTCCCTATGCTATTCTAACTTTCCCATTCCCGAACCTATCCTTAAAGGAAAGCTTTACTACTTCTGTTTCTTTGCTTCCCAATTTTGAAAGCAGTTGTCATATCAGCCTTTCATGAACACTACACATTTGTGATGTCAGCATCCATAAAGCTGAGAAATGCAGGATAATCGAAGCTATGAGGGAGGCTATGAGGAACTCTGAATATATAAAGAGTTTATGTGCATGAATCTTTGTGAGAGGCCTTCCACATAAATGGTGCTGTGCTTTAAAACAAAGTTGTACTGCGATTGTAATGGTAATGCAGAGCTCATGCTTCCAAGCCACTGGCTTCATAAATATAGCTCAGCATTGTTCAGAATTACCCAGGGCAAAAAGAATGTGTGAGACTATACAATAATAGCAATTGTGCTACTCAAATAACTGTCCCTGTACCAGGGTCTGAGCCATGAAAAGGCCAAACAGTAAAAGACTTTTAAATGCCATAGACACCCAGGGTGTCATAAGACAATTCAAAATTGTTATCACCAATCCTTCAGTACAATGGGACGTCCTGGGAACAGCTGGATTTAGAGTTGGGAAAACCCAACCAGGTCCGTTCTTCAATCTATAACTTCTTATTTTTAGAACTTTGGACAAGGCAATGAGTGATACCAAGCCATGGTTGCCTCCTCTGCAAATTGAAGGTCATATACCTACTTGATTATAATATTATGATGACTAAGGTTACATTTAACAGTCTGGTGCCTAACATGCAGCAGACCCTGTATTCGTTAGTGTTAGCTTTCTTGCCTACTGGAGAATAGTCAAGGTTTGAGAGTAACCTGGACTAAAACACAAAATCATTTTTAAGATTTTCAAAAGCTTACTTAATGATTTTTTCATAATTTTTTCATCTATTAGTAATATTTATTTGAAGACTCTTGAGTAAGAGAAATTATTCAGTTGTTGTTCCCAAAGTGACATTGGCTCTTAGTGAGAAATCAGCTGCAGTTGTATGCTTGCCCTATTTCCTTCCTTTCATTTCCCTCTCTTATGTAAGGTCCTAGAAACCACAAGAAATCAAAAAGAATACCCTGGGAAAGAAAATATTTGTACTCGTGGCTGCAGGTCCTTTCATCTACAGATTTCAAAGCTTTTTCTCCATAAGTAATTACTAGCCCTGCTCAACATGTGTGAATGCTGAGACACCATCAAATGAAGAAGCTTGTCTTCAATCACAAGGCAAGTCAGAGGACAGGCTACAAACAGAACAAAGCTGTCTAGCCTGCCAGCTTTGGGCTCTAAAGTAGGACACATGAGAATCAACAAAAGCTTCAAGTGTTGAGGGCAAAAGTTTGAAGAGGGCCGGGATGTAGCTCAGTTGGTAGAGTGCTTGCCTAGCATGCATGAAGCCCCAGGTTGGATCATCATAAGAACTATAAGAAACTGGGCATAGTGGGATAGACCTATAATCCCAGCAACTGGGAGGTGGGCTCAAGAGCATCAGAAGTTCAAGCACGCATCCTCAGTGACATAGAGTTCCAAGTCAGCCTATGATACATCTGACCCTGTCTTAAAAAGAAAAGAAAAGGAGAGAGAGACGGAAGGGGGAGGGAGGGAGGGGGAAGGAGGTGGGGGAGAGAAGGGGAGGGAGGGAGAGAGAGAGAAGGAGGGAGGGAGATGGAGGGAGGGAGGGAGGGAGATGGAGGGAGGGAGGGAGATGGAGGGAGGGAGGGAGAAAAGGAAGGAAGAGAGACAAGTTTTGAGAGTTTGGGGTGTTTCCGATTCTGTGCACCTTTGAGTCAGTGCAGTGGGAAAAGTTTCAGAACCAAGGCTGATTCAAGTCTCAGCTCAGTCCCTTACCGTCTATAACCTTGGTCAAATCACAAATGAGGATATTCTTCTCGGGGTTCAGGGAAACCTCAGTGACTTCTGTGAAAGAGCTGAGCTCAGTGTCAGGTGCTTTGCAAATGATGATAATGTTGGTTCATGTAGCTGGGGAAAAAATGAAAACATCTTTCTTAAATACACATAATGAAAATAGACAACTCTTTCAGTCAAGGATCTTTCAAAGCCATAATCACTGTTGTGTCTTAGCTTAAAACCATGACTGTACATTGACTATCTCACATTAGAACAGAGATAGAGGGTGCTTTGTTCAGGCTCCTGGTTCTTTTCTCCCTGGAACTCTATGCTTTTTCTCACAGCCTAAGCCCAGTCTATCAGCGAGTTCTGGTGACTAAATCTCCACTATGTACCCGAAGTTCTAACTTTATTTTCACAGTCCATCCATATGTGCTAGCTTCTCCCTCTCCCTGGCTGCCTTCTTCCTTCTAGACCAGCATCTTAACTAATGCCCCCTCCTGTGCTCACTCTCTTCGCCACACCATGATCTTCTGAAAATATAATTCTGATCTTATAATTTCCCTATTTAAGACCTACAGGGAGATGGAGGGGACTTGAGAAATGGCCCAACTCTTAAGAACATTTGCTGCTTTTCCAGAGGGCCCAAGTTTGATTCCTAGCACCCGCATCAGTTAGCTCATAATCATCTGTAACTCCATTTCCAAAGGATCTGACACAGTCTTCTGGCCTCCACCATGTATATAGTACACTTACATGTGCAGACAAGACATTCATACCCACGAAATAAATAAATCCTTAAACAAACCAGCAGAAATCAAACCCTAGGGCTGGAGCAATGGCTCAACAGTTAAGAATACTGGCTGCTCTTCCAGAAGACTCAGGTTAGGTCCTGACAATCCCCAGAATGGACTCCAGTCTCAGGGGTATCTGATGTTATCTTCTGGCCTCCAAAGACACTGACTGCACATGATGCACAGACATACATGCAGGCAAAAGACCCATTCACCAAAAAATAAACATTTTTAAAATAATAAACAGAGACTTCTCATCAACCTTGTAAGCCATGGTTTATGTGGGGGCCAGGTCTTTGGAGGTAAAGGACATGTCTACAAAGTACAGAAGAGCAAATGATTCTGGCTGTGCTGAGATGTTTGGTAAAATGAAACACAGTATGTATGAAAGAGAGAAAAACTTGCGGAGGATAAAAGAGGAACTAGAAAATAACCCAAACAGAATCAGGAAGAAGCTGGGACAGGCTTTAGAGAATTGGGTCTCTAGAGATTCTGGTTTATTAAAATTAAACCAGATAAGCAAAAATCACCACTGGGAGCAAAAAGGATCCCTACTGCTTTATGTTGCTGGCATTTTCAAATCTAGTTCCTTTTTAAAGACTTACCTGTCTGTCTCTCTGTGAGTGTATGCACACATGTATGTGCTGGTGCTCAGAAGCTAGGAGGGTGTCCACCTATTTCTTTGAGACAAGGTCTCTCCCCGAGCCTGCGGCTTGCACTTTCTACGTTAGGATGGACACACATACAATAAAGCTAGCTTAAAAAATAAGTAGAACACAGCTGAGGAAGACACCTGAAATCAACCTCTAGTCCACATGCACACACACATACATCCACACACAATGAACACAAAACACACACACACACACACACACACACACACACACACACTACTAGAATAAACCAGTTCAACTGGACATGGTAGCACACGTATAAGCTCAACCCCTGGGGGGTAGAGACAGGAAGATGAGGAATGGAATTCAAGGCCATCCTCAGTGATATAGAGAGTTTCAGGTTGGGTGAAACCACATGAGACCCTGTCTCAAAAACTCCAAATAAAGCCAGACAGAGTGTGACACATCTGTGATCCTGGCATTTGGGAGGTGGAAGCAGGAGGGCCAGGAGTTCAAGGTCATCTTTGGCTACACAGTTAATAAGAGGCAAGCATGAGCTACACAAGGATCTGCCTCAAATAAACTAAATAAATAAATAAGTAGGTAAATGTAATACAGCACATAAACAGGCGTTAGGAATAGAAGTCACATAGTCAGAATAGATGCAAAAAGGACATTTGACCAATGTTAATATCTCCTTATAATAAAAGCCTTGAAGAAAATAGGAATAAAAGTTCAACATATATAGCTCTGTCTGACATATATAGCCAAGATTATACAAAATGGGGAAAAGCTGAAAGCATGTTCCCTAAAACCAAGAATGAGACAAGGGTGCTTATCCTCTTCACTCTTACTCCATCCAGTGCCTCATGCCTTCGTCAAAGCAGTACTGCAGAAGAAAGAAAGAAATGGAACACAAGCAAGGAAGGCGGCGGAAGTCAAAGTATCCCTGTTTACAGACTGCATGGTCCTATACCTGAAAGACCCTACAGCGTCATTTTTGCTATTAGATTTGACACTTTCAGCAAAGTAGCAGGACACAAAATTAAAATACAAAAGTCCGTGGCTTTGGGCCCAGTAAAATGGCTTATCTGGTAAAGGTGCCTGTTGCCAAGTCTGACAACCTGAGGTGAATCCATGGACCCCCCACACACACACACATATTGGAAAGAGAGAACCTACATCTATAGTTTGTCCCCTGACTGTGTGCACACTCGCGCGCGCGCGCGCGCACACACACACATTTTTAAAATGTAATTATTTTTTAACTAATAGGGCAAGGGTGTAGTTCAGTTGATAGAGTGCTTGCCTATCATGCACAAAGCTCTGAATTCAATCCCTAGCACTAGATTAAACAGGGTGTGGTAATTCCAGCACTCAGGAGGTAGAGGCAGGAGAATCCAAAGTTTAAGGTCATCCTCGGTTGGAGGCCCGCATGGGATACATGAGATCCTGTCTCAAAAAAAAAAAAAAAAAAAAAAAGAAAATTCTAGTAGCTGCATGTGGCGGCACACATTGGTAGTCTCAGCATTGGGAAGCTGAGGTGAGGTCATCATTTGAGCCCAGGAGTTTGAGACTAGTCTGAGTAAAATAGTAAGATTTCATGCGAAAATGGCTGTTAAATGAAACAGGTATGATGAGTGCATACACCCATCCAGCCCAAGGATTTGGGTCAGACTGAGGAACCTAGGGAGACCCTACCTCTTTAAAAAGCAAAACAGGCTAAGCGGTGGTGGCACACACCTTTAATCCTAGCACTCGGGAGGCAGAGCCAGACGGATCTCTATGAGTTCGAGGCCAGCCTGGTCTACAGAATGTGTGCCAGGATAGCCAGGGCTGTTATACAGTGAAATCCTGTCTCAAAAAACAAACAAAGAAAAAAAAAGCAAAACAGAACTAAAAGAAAATGATTTGAAGATTTAAATGGATATACAATTGGCAAAAAAAATAAAAAATAAAATCAAGCATTAAAGCAACACCCTTAGTCATCAGGGAAGCACAAATCAAAGCTGCAATGAGATACTGCTGTTTGCCCATTAAACTTGCTACATAGTTTTTAAATGGACAACAACTCGTTATCTTCACATAAAAAGAATAGTCAACATTATTTTGATAATCCAGTTTTGGCAGAGACATGAAAAAACTAGAACCCTCAGGTCGGTGAGATGGTTCTGCGGGTGAAAAGCATTTGCTACAGAGGGCTGAGTTCAATCCCCTAAACCCGCCCACCGTGGAAGGAGAGAATCAACTCCTTGAAGTTGTCTTCTGACCTCCACAGGCACACACACACACACACACACACACACACACACAGAGAGAGAGAGAGAGAGAGAGAGAGAGAGAGCGCTCTACACACCATTAATACATGAATAAAATAGTTTTTAAAAGAAGCTAGAGTCTGCACATGTTGCTGGTGAAGATGTGAAATGGTACAGTCAATAGAAAACAGTTTTTCAGCTCCTTGAAAAGTTATCCAGAGTTAACAAATGCCCAAACAACCCTACTCTTAGATACGCAGCCAAAAGAATCAAAAACTTTTATCTGCACAAAAGCTTGTTTATGAGTGCCCATAAGAGTATTATTCATGGTTGTCACTGCCCACTATCTTGTGAGTAGATAAATACATTTTGATGTCTGGGGTTTTTGTTTTGTTTGAGACAGGTCTCATGTAGTCCAGGCTGGCCTCTAATAATATATTAATAATAATAATAATAATAATAATAATAATAATAATATAAAAAATATAGCTGAGGGTGACCTTGAACTCCCGGTTCTCCTGATTTCCTCCCAGGTACTTACTTGGATTATAGGCATGCACCACCACACCCATTAAAAATACCTGTATGTCTTCATACCATGAAATATATTTAACAATAAAAAAGAATGAAGTGTGTAATGAGACCCATTATTTTGTATAATGGATTTAAAAAGAATGGAGTACTGGTTCATAATATAACATTTAAAAAAATGAGGAGTGAAAAAAATGCCATAAGCTTTGAGAAGAAAAAAATGAAAAAAAATGAGAATAAAACATGGAAAATGAAAAATCTTGAGAACAATCGTACAAGTGTTTAGGGAAAGCAGATGGACTTGTCAATGTAGTATAATTCCTAGGCAACATTAGGATTTTCTTTTCTGGTTTGGTTTTTTTTTTTTCTTTTTTTCTTTTTTTTTTTTTTTTAGATAGGGTCTTCCTCTGTAGCCCAGACTGGTCTTGAACCCAGTATGTGGCTGAGGATGACCATGAACTTGCATGCACTGTTCTGCACTGTAATCCAGGCTTCTTGCTTGCTAGGCAAGAACTTTACCAATTTCGCCACACGCCTAGCCCTCACTAGCATTTTCTAGTTGTCCTGATTGGTCTGTTCCAGCAGATGAAACAATAAAACCATCCGAAAGATACAGCATCATTTCGTACTGCCCTCAAGTGGTGGTGGACCAAATGTCTTCTGGGTTCATAAACATGAAATATGCCTTCAAAAGAGCTAATGGTGTCTATGTAAAGACAAGCAAATCAAAGGACCTAAGAGCTCTTTCTCCCCCTCCCCCTTTCTCAGAGAGGGCTTGTTTGACATGGTGGCACATGCCTGTAATCCCAATTTTTGGGAGGAAGGAGACAGGAAGATCTATAGTAATTCAAGGTCATCCTCTCTACGAAAAAAGTTCAGTTCAAGGCCAGACTGGGCTTGATGAGGCACTTCTTTAAAAAAAAAAAAAAAAAAAAAAAAAAAAAGGAGTTGAGGAGATGGCTCAGTGGATAAGGTGCCTGCTGTGCGGACATGAGGACCCAGTTCAGATCCTCAGAACCTACATGAAAGCCAGGCACAGCGATGTGCAGCTGTGATCTCAGGGCCAGGAAGCAGAGGCAGGAGGGTCCTACAATGTACTTGCACAGATAAACACGTATATAACCAAATATGCACACACAGAGAGAGTACATGAAGAAGAGAAGGAGAAAAGGGGAAAGACAGAAGAAGGGAGGAAAGACAGGAGGTCTGAGAGCAACCTGGTTTTCATAGTGATCACTGTTTTAGTTGCTATGTACCTTCTATCTTGTGGAGATAGCCTTATTGTACTGGCCCGTTTTTTGTCAACTCAACAGTAGCCTAAACATACCTGGGAAGAGGGAATCTCTGTGGAGGAATTGCCTCCATCAGATTGGCCTGTGGGTAAGTCCATGGGGTGTTTTCTTTGTTGCTGATTGATGTGTGGGGTGGGGGGCAGCCCACTGTGCTCAGTCTTATCTCTGAGCAGATGAGCTTGGGCTGCATGAGAAAGGTAGCTGAGCAAGCCAGTTAGACACCTTTCCTTGGTGGTCCCTGCGTCTGTTTCTGCTTCAGGTTCCTGCCTTGCACTTGGCCCTGATTTCCTTCAGTGAGGGACCGTGACCTATAAGCTGAAGTAAACCCTTTCCTCCCCTAAGTGACTTTTTGACCATGATGGCATTTATCACAGCAAATGAAACCAAACAAGGACAAAAGTTGGTTTTAGAGAGTGGGATCTTGCTGTGATGGACCCAACCACATTGTTTTGGAGGGAGATTGTGGAAGGCTTTTCAGAGCTTTGGGCTGGAAAAGCCATGGAAGATAAAATTGTCAAGGGAAAAGCAAGTGATGGAGGCCGGGTCTGTGAAATTTCAGAGGGACATTTGGGACTTCCTCAAAGATTTTATCATGGGTGTTCACGTGATATATTTGAATTAAGACTCTGTGGAAGCAGCTGAGCACCATGGTGCAAGCGTATAATCCCAGCAGAAGACAGGGTCGGGCAGATCTCTGTGAGTTCCAGCTGGGGCTACACAGACAGACCGTGTTTAAAAAATAAAAATGGAAGTGAAACCTTTGCTTTAAAGGGACAATGGATGCTAGTTAGCTGGGGCTAGAAAATCATCTGTGATTAATAAGGGGCAAGTATCACTGAAGTGAAATCTTCTAGGAAGTAGTTTCTCAGGGTAACACAGAAGCTCAGGTCCAGTCAGGAACCAAGGCTGCGTATCAAGCTTGCAGTAGAACTTGTCAAATAATGTCTAAGACTTTCCCACATGGTGCCGGGCAGATCTCTGTGAATTCGAAGCCAGCCTGGTCTACAGAGGGAGATCCAGGACAGGCACCAAAACTACACAGAGAAACCCTGTCTTGAAAAAACAAAACAAAAACAACAACAACAACAACAAAAAGGACTTTCCCACATGGTACTTGCTTTGAAAGCATGAAGGGGAAATGGAGAGCAGCTGAGGCTTGGTACTGTGTGACAGGGTCTAAATCTCAATGAAAGAGGCCAGGAGAGGCCCATGGTAAAGGTGCATCCTCAGGTGCAGTGGAAACTCCGGGACTTGGGGGGTGGGGGGTAATGGAGAGAAACTGGAGCCTGATACCATGCGGAAGTGTCAGAGTCCCTGAAGGACCATGGGATGACCCCACCCCCGCCCTTTCCCAAGATAGCAGGATAGAAGCAGGCTTGGAGTGGAGCAAGTCTGAGCCTAGCAAACAAGCTGTGGGGGTGCTGGAGTCAGAGCTAAAGAACCGGGACTGCCCAAGATCTCTGTAGCCCAGAAAACCTTGAGTTGAGTCCCAGATGTTAGACACTAAGTAATTTTCACTGTTGCGTTTTGGGTTTGCTTTGATCTGATGGTGCCTGGTTTTTCCCTCTTGGAATAAGAAAACATGTAACTTGTTTTTAAGTTTTTGAAAGTTAGCTGAGCAAACAATAGAAAAGCAAGCCAAAAAGCACATCTCCTCCGTGACCTCTGCTTCCGGTTCCTGTCTTGCACTCCTGCCCTGAGTTCCCTCAGTAATGGACTGTGACCTGTAAGCTGAAGTAACTCCTTTCCTCCCCCACGAGGAGTTGCTTTTGGTTAGTGTTTTGTCACAGCAGCAGAGAAACAAAGAACATGTACTCAAAGTTACTGATTGGCCCGCTAATGTTCTATTAGCAGTCCAAACCTCACTTAGCGTCTGATCTAGTGCCCAACCCACATCGTGCATTGCATTTAAACCATGACTCCTCAGTCTTCTTCAAGCTAGAGTTGGTCTTCCATTGTTATTCATGATAGTCACGTTTTTTAATTTTACTAACTTTTGTGTCTTTGAGACACTGCTACCGTGAGCTTTCAATTCTGCCTCTGTCTCCCAAATGCTGAGGTTATAGGCAAGCACCACCACACCCCAACACTTGCCCAGTGTCGGAAAACCCTATTGGAGTTTGTCTCATGCTTTTGTGTGATTAGACTGGTGTTTTCTTTGGAGAAGGGGAGCAGTCAGTAATACTGCCTGAGTATGGTTGATTTTGAAGTGCTACAACTGAACCACCACATGGGTAACAGAAACCATAACTTTGTCATTTCATTTACAATTTTAGGTGGCATTTTACTACAAGTAAGATAGTCTCCTCTCTCCCCGACCCTTGGCTTTCATGTGGCCCATGCTGGCTTCAAATGTACTACATAGCCAAGGATGACCTTCAACTCTCAGTCCTCCAGCTGGCATCCTCGGAGTGCTGGGGTTACAGGTATGGAGCACCATGCCTCCCTATCTATCCCTTTTCTCATGTATTTATATGTTTATATATTGTCGTCAGTATAAACAAGTGGATTCTTCTTTTATTTACTAGGTTATAACCTATCACTTTCACTGCATTTTTTATTATTTAACTTGTCCCAGTGTTGAGTAATAAGAAATCCTTCAAGCTGCCTTCTGCATCTTTTTTATCTCAGCACCTCCTTGCTTTCTTCTTCTTCTTCTCCTCCTCCTCCTCCTCCTCCTCCTCCTCCTCCTCCTTCTCCTCCTCCTCCTCCTTCTCCTCCTCCTCCTCCTTCTCCTCCTCCTAGTCTTCTCCTTTCCCTTCCTCTTATTCCCTCCCCT
>CABHPH010153764.1:14923-29596 GCA_902168325.1 Peromyscus nudipes
CTCCTCCTTCTCCTCCTCCTCCTTCTTTTAAAAAAATGGTTTTTCGAGACAGGGTTTCTCTGAGTAGCTTTGGAGCCTGTCCTGGAACTCCCTCTGTAAACCAGGCTGGCCTAGAACTCACAGAGATCCACCTGCCTCTGCCTCCCTCTGCCCCCCCCCCCCCAGTGCTGGGATTAAAGGTGTGCCCCACCACGCCCAGTGTTCTCCTTGCTTTCTTACTAAGTTGTCCTAGTTCATCTTGTACTTTCATTGCATATTTCTGGAAGTCAGCATCAGCCATTTCTCCCAAGAACTTCCTGTATGGTAAGAATGGATGTTTAGAAACCAAGATCTGGGCACCAGATATGTTCATTGCTACTGAGTGCATAATTGCTTCTAGGCCCTTTTAATAAACAAAGCTAAGGGGGTTGAAATGGCAATTTAATTTAGTTAACTGTGTTTAATCATGAATTCATCACTGGTACTTCTAATTCTAAGCCCCTTGGGGTTTTTTCTTTATTTGCATCTCTCTTTTCCCACAACGACAACTCTGGCTCCCAATAACACCAGTGTCTTTATTTACTCAATGTTGTAGCACACAAAATAGTTTCAGAATCGCTGCATTGATTCCATTACCAAAATAACTCACTAAATAGGGTTCAGGATTTGTTTGCAGTTTTGTTTTGTTTTGTTTTGTTTTGTTTTGTTTTGTTTTGTTTTGTTTTGTTTTTAGAGTACAGGTATGTATATATTGAAAGTACCGCATTAAAACAAATACGTGGATTGGTCTTCCTTCCCTTCAAAGTCATTGTATCATGTATTTAAATGTAGTTAAATTCATTTGTTTCTGTTGATATTCAGTTTCAAGATACATATTCTTTTTTGACAAGATCTCACTGTGTAGCCCTGGCTGACCTCAAATTTACTATGTAACCTAGACTGGCCTCTAACTCACAGAGAGCTGCCTGCTTTTTCTGCCCTTTGAGTTCTGGGACTAAAGATGTGTGCCACCCACCATACTTGGCTCAAGATACTCATTCTGGTTGATTTAGTTTTCACCTTGAATATGTAAAAGTTAGTATTGTCCCCAAATTCAAATTCCTGCAAATGGTGCATAGAATGTTCTACAAATCTGTGTGTCATTGGATGGTAGGAGTTATGCCTGGTTTTTTTGTTTTGTTTTTATTGTTCTGTTTTGTTTTGTTTTGTTTTGTTTTGTTTTTTTAACACATGTGCTGTCAAAAGAAACACTTCCAGGGCTGGAGAGATGGCTCAGGGGTTAAGAGTGCTGACTCTTCTTCCAGAGGACCCGAGTTCAATTCCCAGCACCCACATGCCAGCTCACACCTGTCTGTAACTCCTGTTTCAGGGGACCCCGACACCCATGGCAAAAAACGCAAATGCACATAAAAATAAAATTTTTAAAAAAGAAACACTTCTAATTCATCCTAGTGCCCAATTGTTTTGAACTGGTTCTCTCCTTCCACTACGTGGGTCCCAGGATCTAAGGAAGAACATCAGACTTGGTGACAAGCACCTCTACCCACGGAGCCATGTCACTGGTGCCTTTTTTGTTTGTTGTTTAAGGTTGGAAGGATTTATATTGGCCCAGTGTTTCAGGGTCTCAGTTTGTTATAGTGGGGGACAGTGTGGTGGAGCAGACCAGCTCATAGCACAGTGTGGGGAAGCACACAGGGAAAGTGCCTGTTAACTGTGGCTCTTACTCAGCCCCTCCCCATGAGTGAACTTCAATGGTTGGTGTTCTTACCTCTTTGGTTCCCTTGCGACATCAGCTGAGGGCACAGATTTTCTTGAATCACTCTCCACTCTTGTTTCTGACAGACGCTGCCTCTCACTTTCTCTTCTCTCACAGCTTCTTCTTACTCCCCTTTTCTATTCCCCTGCCCTGAAATTTACCATTCCTCGGGCCTCTCCATGGCCCCCTTCACTTCCCTCTGTCTTCATCCATAGCCTCAACTATTTCCGTTTTCAAAGGCTGACTTGCTAGTGACTTCAAAATTCACACCTTCATCCCAGACTTCATCCCAGACTTTCCTGGTTTCAAAACTTATAAGCAAGTGTGTGCTGACATCCACATGCATTTCTCACGGGCTCTCAAGTTTAAAATGTCTAAAATAGAACTTCTCACTCCTCTACAGCCCTGCTCCTCCCAGGACCCCTCCTCGAAGCAAATGCCAGCCATTCGCCTCCAATTAGACATGCCTGTCTGCCTCACTACCACCCTTAATTCCACATGATTTCAGAACTCATTCTCTGTATAACTGGCCTCCCCTCAGGCACTCCTCCTTTTCATTTCCCACAAATCCATTTTCTGTATAATAGCTACAATGCTGGCTGGCGCACGCCTTTAATCCCAGCACTCTGGAGGCAGAGGCAGGTGGATCTCTATGAGTTCGAAGCCAGCCTGGCTACAGTTCCAGGACAGCCAAGACTATACAGAGAAACTCTGTCTCAAAGAAGAAAAAAAAAATTGTGTACTTAACCATCATGGAAGCATATGCCTGTAATCCCAGAACTCAGAAGGCTGAGGCAGGAGGATTGAGAATGAGGCTAGCCTTAGCTATAAAGCAAGGCTCTGTAACAACAATAATGATAAATAATAATAGCACTATATAGTTCTTAGGTATCTAAAATTTCTACAGCTCCATGAAGTAAAACTTGAATCTACCTCAATTTTGTAGAGCACAGAAAGATTAAGAAATTTATTCAAGGGCACACATTTGATAAGTGATAGAACTTAGAATGTAGGTCTCCACCCTGACTGAGTCCTTAGCCTTTAAATACTTTTAAAATTTATTGTTATTGTATGTATGTGTACAAGATGTGGGGTGGGCCCTGCTATAGTGTGTGTGAGTGCGTGCGTGTGTCTGTGTGTGTGTCAGAGGACAACTTCATGGAGCTGGCTCTTCCAGTTTTACGTTGGTCTCAAGGATGGACCTCAAGTAGCCAGCCTTCCTCAGCAAGCACCTTTACCTGTGGAGCCCAGTATCATGCTGACCCAGTTCCTTAGCCTTTAAGATTATTTACCACCCCATATTGGCTCCTCACTATACCCTAACTACGCTCTCAGTTTCTTACCAAAGTCCTCATGGTCCTGTATGACATACTTCCCAGTGACCCCTCCAAGATCACCCCTTTTCTTTCCTTTCCTTTGTCTGTGCAAGTGTCTTTCTCTCCCAGCTTCCTTTTTGCCTCCAGCCACCACGCATTCTCTCTCAAATATTCCTCTCCCTGATCATCATGTGACTGGTTCCATCTTGTCCTCTGACCTCATTTTAGTTTCCAGTCAGAGAGGCCTCCCCTCCTTTGCTATTTTCTTTTTAAAAATGTTTTTAACCTTTATTTATTTATTGGGAAGAGTGCACTCAAGTACCACAATTATGAGTCTGGAGGCAGAGAACAACTTTCAGGAGCTGGTTCTGCCCTTCCACCATGCGGATTCTGGGGATGGAACTCAAACTCGAGTCTTCCAGTGTGGTGGTCAGAATCTTTACCAGTTAAGCCGTCTCACTGGCCTTCCCTGGCTATTTCTTAATTAGGTCCCTTCCTAGTAGGTTGTCTCAGGCCTGTATTTATTTTCTTCTTAGCCCCTAGCAATTTGCAATTATGTGTTTACTTGCCTTGTTTCTCTTCCCCACCAAAATTAAGTGCTACGAGACAAATGCTATGTCTGAATCACTCTTTTTATTTGTTTGTTTTTTGAGACAGGGTTTCTCTGTGTAGCCTGGGCTGTCTTGGAACTAGCTCAAAAGACCAGGCTGGCCTCAAATCATTCTTATGTACTCAGAGGCCAACACCATTTGCTGTTACGGAAGGAACTCTATCATTTGTTACATAAACATACACTATCATTTTCTACTTCGTAGCTTCTGTTTACTCACACTTTCTGAACCCTGACCACTTTAGTCTGTCATAACCTAGATTCTATCTCCTCCCATGTATACCCTTAATCCACCTCATAGTCCCTCTCTTTACATCCTATTAGCTGTGGTTTTTATTGCTGCTAATTGCCTCGGTCGGTTTACGGTTCCTGATTCAGATTCCTGAGGGAGAAATATTGATTCGCCCAGCTCATTTTCAAGAAGCCAGAATGCATTTGTAGGTCATTGGCAAGCCCATGGGGTGCTTGCCTGTGGGTTTATTCCCAGGCCCAGTCCAAGCAGCTGTTTTCTGGCAGGATGTGGGTGGAGAGCATCTGCAGAGCACTGCTTTTCCCAAGAATGGGGAGTTTGCAGGCACGGGGACTGATACTTGAGTATTAGTGCAGCAGCAGCAACTTATTATCCAGGCCTCATCCAAGACTCATGTTCCCCAGAAGCTGAACTCTGGAGCAGAACTCAGTCCCTCTGAGTCCATTTCAGTCTCTGGAAGAACAGTAAACACAAATTGTAACCCTGCATAGTTATATAGTGTTTCTAAAGTGCAAGATGGGCATTAACATCTGCATTTATTTCTCCAGCAACTGCAGGAGGTAAAGAACATTGTTTCCCTTAAACAAAGGAGACCATTAGCTGAGAATAAATGAATAATGGCACATCCCTGTATTCCCTGTACTGAGGCAGGGCTCAAGGTCACACACACACACACACACACACACACACACACACACACACACACACACCCCAAAGAAGAGCCTCTACTAGATATCAGGTCTCTCCACTCCGGCATATCTTGCTGCCTCCTCCTCTTCCTGGTATGGTCATTTTGAATCATCCCAAAGGGATTATAAGAATAAACAATTAAATGTATGGTGAGCTGCTTTAGAGGAACTCTGGTGATGGGAGCTTCCTGGAGGTAGCTTTCTGGGCTCTTAGCATATGGCTTCTTAAGTAGCTGACCATCTATGGAGTACCAATCATGTGCCAGTTACTTGGTTTCACATGTGCTCTCTAAAACTCACAACTTCTGTGTGCAGCAGATAACATTATAATTCCCCACTCAACACATATGGAAACTGAAATTTAAAAAATCAGATCAGTAGACCAAAGTTCAAGGTCTAATAAATGGCCATGCTGGGATCATAATTTATGTTCATCCGACCCCAAAGTCCATTTGAACATTCTTACATTAGACTGCCTCCTTCTCTCTCCTCATTGCTAAGGATTTCATGTGTACCAGGCAAGCACCCTGCTGCTTGTCCTGTCTACCATCTCTTGATAAGCTTTGTTACCTACATCAAGTCAATTCATTTCCTACTCTCCATTCCCCTATCTGTAAAATGAGGCTATTTTACAGAATTCATGGAGTCCTTAAAAGCTTATAACTTATTCCTATTCCAGGAAGCCCAGCAGGTATACACTGTCTTCAGTTTAGTCTGAGTCCAAATCCTTCCTATGTGAGAAGCAGCACAATTATCAACTCCAGTTGCCAATAAGGAACAGGATTTCTTTAAGGAGACCACGTCCTGCTGGCGAATGTTCAAGGTCCTTTCATCAGTTCTGAAGACACAGGGTATTCTCCGACAATAGTTATTCTCCAAGCTGACAGAGAGCTTTCATCTTAGTTATAAGTCAGCAGAAAGGAAAGTGGTATTTTTTACTGTTTGATTGTTCAGGGTTGGTGTTTTTCGATAGGGTCTCATGCAGTCAAGGCTGGCCATGAACTTCTGATCCTCTTGCCTCTGCCTCTCGAGTTCTGGGAGTACAGGTACGTGCCACTGTGCCCAAATAGTATATGTTCAATTTAAAAAAATAAATAAATAAAACAAACCTGAACTGTGGTTAGAGGGATGGCTCAGAGTTTTCTAGCATGGGTTGCTCTCCCAGAGAAACCAAGTTTGATTCCCAGCACCCACATGGTGGCACACAGATGTCTGTAACTCCAGTTCCAGGGAATCCATTGCCCTCCTCTGGTCTCCACAGGTACTAGGTATACACGTGGTGCAAAAACATACATGCAGGCAAAATAATATTTTTATTTTATTATTTTTATTTATATTTTTATTATATTATTATATATAATTATATATTATTTTATTATTTATAAAATTTTAAAAAAATGGTAAAAATTTAGTTAAAAAAGGGAAATTTGAACTTACATTTGAGCTTGAGATCTTTTCCTAGGCTAAGGCTTTATATCAATGATCTTATTTAATATTACCACAACTCTAAGATAGAATTCTGTATTTTTTTTTCAAGACAGGGTTTCTCTGAGTAACAGCTCTAGCTGTTCTGGAACTCGATCTGTAGACCAGGCTGGCCTCGAACTCACAGAGATACACCTGCATCTGCCTCCCGAATGCTGGGATTAAAGACATGTGCCACCACTCTCGGCTTTAAGATGGAGTTCTTATGGCCTCCATTTTTTAGGCAAAGACATTGCAACCCAGAGAATTTAACTTCCTGGATACCTAACTGAAGGTAGTGAAGAAATTGAGGCTTGGTTATAGACCATTGGTTCAAATTTCCAGCTCCAAGGAACTTGGAGAATTTATTAACGAGTTACCTGGGCTCTGACTTAAGAACTCTGGATAGAAGCCAACACCCAGCTCACATACGACCCTGATATCCCACCCATGCATTATTCTCAGCACAATTCTATCTAGAATGCTAGATAGAAAAGCACCTACTAGAAGTATGGGCAAATAACAGCAAATAAACACAGGAAAGTCATGCTGCATAATACATGCAAAAGCGAGAAGAACAATCTTTATAATTCTTGAGGAACAGTCATATCTGATATATAATTTACTCTTTTCACCATCTTT
The DNA here is from genome assembly GCA_902168325.1 of Peromyscus nudipes. Classification (NCBI taxonomy): domain Eukaryota; kingdom Metazoa; phylum Chordata; class Mammalia; order Rodentia; family Cricetidae; genus Peromyscus; species Peromyscus nudipes. The sequence goes on from CABHPH010153764.1 coordinate 21,630, forward strand.
TTATTTCATTATTGTTGCTCTTTTTCTACTTCTTTTATTTTGGTTTTTCGAGACAGGGTTTCTCTGTGCAGCTTTGCGCCTTTCCTGGAACTCACTTGGTAGCCCAGGCTGGCCTCGAACTCACAAAGATCCGCCTGGCTCTGCCTCCCAAGTGCTGGGATTAAAGGCGTGCGCCACCACCGCCCGGCTTATTGTTGCTTTTAAAAAGATGAACTAACTCTAAGTTTGTTCAATATAAAAGAAGTAGACACGTATCATGATTTCTTGGTTTTCATTCTTTCTTCTTTTCATAATGGTACCATGTGTTTTCTTTGGAGTTCAAACACTTTAGCAATAGTGATTGGATTAATATAAACATATGATATTTGACTCAGAGTCAAGCTTAGAGTTTTGGTTTGTCTGTCTGTCTGTTTTCCTCCAAACTAGCGAGAGAGGGGAACACCTTTGAACTCATGGTGGAAATCTGAAGTTAAGGATTGCCATCATGAGAAAAAAGTATTATGAGCTAGGTGTAGTGTCACACACTTGTAATACCAGATTATCGGGAAGTTGAGGCAGAAGCGTTGCAAATTCTGGACCAGTCTGGGCAACTTAGGGAGACTCGTCTCAACATTTTTAACAAGACTGGGGATGATAGCCTGGCGGTGGTGGCACACGCCTTTAATCCCAGCACTTAAGGAGGCAGAGGCAGGCACATCTCTGTGAGTTCTAGGCCAGCCTGTTCTACAGAGTGAATTCCAGGACAGCCAGGGCTACACACAGAGAAACCCTATTTCAAAAAAACCAAAAATAAATAAATGAATAATAAAAAAAGGTAAGTACATATAAAAAGATAAGTCAGCTTGGTGGCTCACACCTTTTCTCCCAGCACTCAGAAGACTGAGGTGGGATTCCTGCAAGTTCAAAACCAGCCTGGGCTACAGAGAAAGACCCTGCCTTGAAAAAAAAAATAGTAAGAAGAAGATGCTAAAATAAGTGGATGTACTGGGGCTTATAAATCAGAACCACCAGGGGCTGGAGAGATGGCTCAGAGGTTAAGAGCACTGGCTGTTCTTCCAGAGGTCCTGAGTTCAATTCCCAGCAACCACAAGGTGGCTCACAACCATCTGTAATGAGATCTGGTGCCCTCTTCTGGCCTGCAGGCATATATGCTGTATACATAATAAATAAATAAATCAATAAATAAATCAATAAATCAGTACCACCAAGTATAGTGTTTTGTTATGTCAAGTAATTTAAACTGAAGGACATTGGATGAACCCTAGAAGCAAGTTTTTCTCTCTCCCAACTTCCTCTTTTCCACCTTTCTCCCTTGAAGTTAGTCACTGAAATAAGAATTTCTCAAGGTGGGTCGTAGAAACTAGAAATATTAGCCTAACTTTCTCCTTCCCTCCTATAAAGGATAATTGTAGGCGGAAGTTTCTGTCCTACAAGCTGCTCCCAATAACCACACAAAGGCTTAATATTAATTATAAATGCTCAGCCAATAGCTCAGGCTCATTATTAGCTAACTCTTGCATTTAAATTAACCCATTATCTGTGCTTTGCCATGTGGCTTGGTACCTTTTCTCAATATGACTTGTCCATCTAACTTCTCTCTGTGTCTCTGGTGACTCCTCTGACTCCGCTCTTCTTCCCATCATTCTCAGTTTGGTTTTCCCACCTAACCTTATCCTGTTCAACTATTGGCCAGTCAGCTTCTTTTATTTTTTTTTTTTTTTTTTTTTTTGGTTTTTCGAGACAGGGTTTCTCTGTGTAGCTTTGCGCCTTTCCTGGAACTCACTTGGTAGCCCAGGCTGGCCTCGAACTCACAGAGATCCGCCTGCCTCTGCCTCCCGAGTGCTGGGATTAAAGGCGTGTGCCACCAATGCCCGGCCAGCTTCTTTATTAAACCAATTAGAGCCACATATATTCACACATTGTAAAAGAGTATCCCACCAATAATTTGTCTGATAATAAGACATAAACACTTCATCCTACACCTTACATGAGAAGCCAAGGAGAATCTGAACAGACAGCAGGGTTGAACTGGCCCTCTTGATCTATTCTCCTTTGTTCAACCACATTTCTACTTGATTGTCCATTGTTCACTGAGCTGAAGTGCAAAAATAGTTTTCTTTAATTTTTTAGCCTTCATTTCAGAATGATCTTGTATCTGTCTGTCTATTGGTGTTTTGAGATAGAGTCCAGACTGTCTTTGAATTCCTAATTCTTCTGCCTCAATCTTCTAAATAATATAACTTCAATTTTAAAAAAATCTTGCCAGGTGGTGGTGGTGCACGCTTTTAATCCCAGCACTCGGGAGGCAGAGCCAGGCAGATCTCTATGAGTTCGAGGCCAGCCTGGTCTACAGAGCGAGATCCAGGAAAGGCGCAAAGCTACACAGAGAAATCCTGTCTCGAAATACAAAAAATAAAATAAAATAAAAAATAAAATAGAAATCTTATTTTCTTCTCATTTGAACCTGTCTTTTGTTATAAGGATGTCTGTCACTTTTACAATAGTAGAACTAAATGTTCTTCTTAAAGACTTATTTATTTTGGGGTTTTCTTTTGTTTTGTCTTTTTGAGATAGGGTCTCTCTACATAGTCCTGGCTGTCCTAGAACTCACTCTGCAGACCAGACTGACCTCAAACTCACAGAGATCCACCTGCCTCTGCCTCCAGAGTTCTGGAATTAAAGGCGTGCGCCACCACACCTGGCAAGACTTATTTATTTTTTATGTATTTGTACGAATGTCTTTCCTACATGGTTGTTTGTGCACCATGCATATACAGTGCCATCAGAGGCCAGAAGAGGGCATCAGATCCCCTGGAACTGGAGTGACAGATAGTTGTTAGGGGCTATGTGGGTGCTGGGAATCACACACATACTGTGACACGTCCCCCAAGCACATCATGCACACACATATAAAATTATAATAAATTAAAAAATTTAAACCCCTCACAAAACAGTGCTCAGAGAAAAGATTGAAAATAACAAAATGAAATTTAAATAATGTCACATAAATAAAAATATGTTCATACAAAACAAAATCACATTTTTTAGAAAATATACAAACAAAAAACATTAAACAAAATTTAGTTCTCTATGTGGAAAAGGGGGGAAATTTTCAGTGTTATTGTCAGAGAGCAAAAATGATAAAATATCATGTACAAAATCAAACCGATCAATCAACAAATGAGCACAAAACCTAGAGGCAATTCAATAAACACTGCACAACTGTCTCTGGATTGGGGAAAATGAGAACTTTGGGCTTTTTTCCTTAATGTATACATAACTTCAAAGTTTTTGTGCTAAACATCTATGTTTTTGAAAATAATTATTTTGAAAAATATAATCAGATCTGTATTAAATCCTCTGGAGAATGTTGGTTTCTGGAAGAAAAGCCCTGTCCTGTCGGGAGCAGCTGTGACAACAAGCTCAGGCAAGAACAGGGTGGAGAAACTGCTAGACAGGGCCCAGATCACCATCTCAGAGTCCCTGGGGTGTAAGATCCAAGCTCCATGGCAGGAGGGCCGTGTGCCTCCCAGAGGGAAGTGAACAGGGAACGGCTGCCAGCCCTGGAGCAGGCTGAATCTGAGGGGCCTCCCTGAACTGCAGGGTCATGCCTGAGGCAGCAGAAAGTGTGCTGGTGGCAGCAGAGAAGGACAAAGGTTACTGAAAACTGGGTCCTAAGAGACGGAAATCTGACCCAAAGCAGCTAAGCCACAGAGGCAGGGGCAGGTGGATCTCTGTGAGTTCCAGGCCAGTTCCATCTCCATTTTGAATTCCAGGCCAGCCAAGGCTGTGTCGTGAGATCCTGTCTAAAAATAAATAAATAAATAAATAAATAAATAAATAAATAAATAAATAAATAAATAAATAAATACAGATAGGAAGGGTGAAGAGGTGGCTCCTAAGTTGATGATGGAAGGAAGCTTGGAACCCACAGAGGAACCAGCTGAGCAGGTGAGTCCTCTGCATAGAGACAGATAAGTTGGCTGGCCTGAACCGGAAGGGCTTGAGGGCAAAGATGAGGAAGAGATTAAGATTCTTGCTGATAAACTCAGAGAGAGGCAGATGTGTGTTAGTTTGCTGAGAGGTTGTTAGATAAACTGAAAAAGACAAGGTGTCTTGGAAGGCAAGCTGAACTGCACAGAAGAGGAACACCTTTGTACGCAAAGGATGCTGGATCACGCTCCACTAGGCATGAAGGGGATGCAGAGCTCCTGCCTGCCACTCCTCCTGACTCCAACTCTCCCTGACTCCTGCCAGAAGCTGACCTGGAAACAGAGGGCTGATCTTTGGAAGGCTGCTTTCTCGATTCCTCCGTCTTTCTCGCCTACTGGCTTCTGCTTTTTCCCAGAGATCCCAGCTGGGCTAGAGGCTGAGTACTTTTGGGGGGCGTTCAGGGAGTGCAATCACAATACAAAATGTCTTTAAAAAGCATGGTATGGGGCTGGAAAGATGGTTCAGCAGCTATGAGTACTGGCTGCTTTTCCAGAGGACTGCTGTTCAATTCCCAGCACCCACATGGCAGCTCATAGCCATCTGTAACTCTGGTTCCAGGGGATCTGATGTCTTCTTCTGGCCTCCACCTGCACCAGTCACACAAGTGGTAGACAAGCATACATGCAGGTAAAACACCTATATACATAAAATTTTAAAACTTAATTTAAAAAAGCATTCTGTGATATACACATTTTGTAATTGTAATTATTAATTTTGTTGTAGCAATTTTTAAATTTTATTTTAAAGCTTATTTTACAGCTTAGAGGTAGCCATCTAATGTCTTTCTTCTTTTTGGAAGATGTCTTTTCAGCCTAATGCATAGAGGAGGAAAACAAGTATGGGCCTGCCTTACTGACAGCCAACTAGAAGCCAGGCAGAGACTCCATCTTGGGAAACTTCAAACAGGAACAGAAATTCTAGGAAGAGTTAGCCCTGAACAAAACCATACTGCACTGTTAAGGTTTCTAGCTTTAGGCATCTTTGAATAACCTTATTTATTTATTTTATTTTATTTTACTTTTTTCATTAGAAGTAACCAAATTAAGACGGTGAGACTTCTGAGGCCCACCCATCAGTTCTCCCAGTCCTGGGGTATTGTGTGTGTGTTAGGCAAACACTCTGTCACTCATCCACAGCCCTGAGACGAGTTTGTTTCAGGCCTCTCCCCTTTCTCACGGCTCACAAAAAGTACCATGTGCTCCTTGATGCTGAGAGGACCATCTAGTGCTCTCCTGAATCCTTCAGTGGAAGAAAAAAAGCTGTGTTTGTGCCACAGAATTAGCTGCATGAAACTCACCTCGTCGCCCATTTCTGGGTCCAGGCTTCAGTCTCTAAAGTGTCATCTCACTGTGCTTTGTATCAGGCAGTGTCAGAGAGATCTGGAATAGCTCATGTATAATATCTGAAAACTTATGTTATTTTGAAACCTTGCCTCTTGTGGATTGGTGTGCCATGGCCGCTCTACCTGGCTATGAGAGTTCTCTCTACAGACCATGGGCTGGCAGTGTGATAATCTAGACAGGTTTCTTTCCACACCCAACTGCCACTTAAAAAATTGCTTTACTTTTGAATTCTTGTTTGTGTATACACTGCATGTGTGTGGAAGTCAGAGGACTTAGGATGCTTCTCTCCTTCTACCACATGAAACTCAGAGATGGAACTCAGATGGCCAGCTCCTTTACGCATTAAGCCATCTTACTGGCCCCTACTCTAAAGTATTCTAAGAATCCAAAGCCCACCGTTAGGACCTGGGCAGCTTTTGCATGCTTATAATTCTAGCACTCAAAGGCTGAAATAGGAGGAAGTTCAAAGCTAGCCTATGCGTCATAGTAAGTTCTCTGTCAGTCAGTGCAACATGGTTAGGCCATGGGACCCTGTCTCAAATGGGGGTTTAGATACTTATGTATATATGTATAAAATTGCCAAATAATAAATAAAATATATTCTTTTAAAAAATCAAAAATTCAGTTTTTCTAAAAACCAAAAACAGAACTGACTAGGGCCCAGCCTCCAAGGAGGAAGGAAGAACTTCCTGTCACTTTCACTGATCTTATGACTCCACTTCCTGTTGTCCAGGCTCTTTGTTCTTTAACTCCGAGGTCTGTTCTCTATTTGTCTGTATTCTTCAATACCTGGCTTGAAAGTTACTCTCTTTATGAAGCGGTCTCTGAAACCAGCAGGCACAGACAGTGGGTTGGTTGTTTTGTTTTGGTGGTTGGTTGGTTGGTTTTTGGTTGTTTTGTTGTTTTGTTGTTGTTGTTGTTTTTGAGACAGGGTTTTAGTCTAGGCTGGCCTTGAGCTCTCTGTGTAGTTGAGGATGAACCCGAACTCCTGAACCTCCTGCCTCTACCTCCCAAGTGCTGAGAGTTCATTCTTTTTTTGTTTTTGTTTTTGTTTTGTTTTGTTTTGTTTTGTTTTGTTTTTTTCGAGACAGGGTTTCTCTGTGTAGCTTTGCGCCTTTCCTGGAGCTCACTTGGTAGCCCAGGCTGGCCTCGAACTCACAGAGATCCGCCTGCCTCTGCCTCCCGAGTGCTGGGATTAAAGGCATGTGCCACCAACGCCCGGCTGAGAGTTCATTCTTTCCAGCAGACATTTAGTGAACACCTTTATTCCTGTTTGCAAACCTATGTTATAGTTATTGGCTCCTTAAATGTCGGATTTTTAAAAAATACACCCAAAAGCACATTTCTTCCATGTAACAGGTTACCCACAGTCTGTTACCAACAGTAATAGATATTCACTCAAATAGCCTGGTACAGTAGAAGGATAAGTTTTGCAACCAGATGAACTTGAGTTCAGTTGCTGGCCCGCCCCTCACTGACTGACCCTGAACAAGTGTCTGTGTCTGTAAAACGAAGATAGCAATGACCTCCACAATGACCACTGCGAGACTGAATGGGCGCATTGTAGGCACGCTGCAAATTCGTGGGAAAATGCTTTCTAATCTCTAAAGAACTACAAGAATGCAAGAGATAGGGATGCTGTGAGCAGGTGGAACAGAACAGATAGAAATAAGACCAGCAAACTTGCAAACAAGTAACAGTCATTTAAAAATTAGGGCACGAACACAGCAGACCAACAAAGTGACTTTCATGAAGTATTTTTCCAAGCACTCAGGAGATGTTCTGATTTTGTGTTTAGGTGCTCAATACATTAACAAGAGGAAAACATTGGGTAGAACCATCGGCACTGCTCAGTAAATACTAAGAAATGCATATATTTAAACAAAGAAAATCCCCAGGAGTATAGGGCTCAACTGAAAATGAGAATCAGGTTTATACAGAAGCTTATTTACCAACAATTAATTTCGTAAACACCATGATAACGATAGTAGTTTTAACTACTCCATTTTTTTTTTACAATGTATTTACATTGGACGCTTTATACACATTACCTCATCCAGTCACTATACCCACATCATGAAATAGAAATTACCATTCATTCCCTTTCTACCAATAAGCCAGTAGAGCACGGGAGGGGGAATGGAAATATAAATCCAAAGTTTATCTAAAAAGAATGAGTCAGTTTACTTCCCACAGCTTGCTAACCTCATGAGCATTTCCCCTGCTAAGCACTTTCTCTTGCTTCTGTGTGTAATTCCTCTCTCCGCAGTTACAGTTCATCCTTCTGATCAAAGCGGACTTCCCTTTTACCCAGAGATGCCCTCTTAGCACTGTCTTCCTGCTCGGGCCCTGCATCTGGTTCCTCCTCGGAGTCCTCTTCATTGTCCTCCTCATCCTCTTCATCAAGTCCCCAGATGTCCTCTTTCCTGGCCCGCTCCTTTTCCCTCTTCTTTTTGGCCTCTTCTGCCTCCTTCTTTTTCTCCATTTCCTCATACAGCTCTCTCCACTGCTGCTCTACATCCTGTTTAAAGTGTGGAATTCCAAAGTTGCACAGATGAGATAAACAGATACATTTTAGAGACATCTGTAGCCTTCCCATTGGCGTCAGGAGTCCTAGGATGGTGTTCATTT
>CABHPH010153765.1:4033-25528 GCA_902168325.1 Peromyscus nudipes
GCATTATGTGTGAGTGAGAGGTATAGCAAGACCAGGTGAGGTGGGGTATGCCTCCCTGGGGGCCTCCAACTGTACTCTCACTTTTCCTTAATAACTCCACGTCTACTCTGATGGGGGGGGGGGAATCTTTCAATGACGTCACAGAGATAAACAACATTAAACTACCTACTAGATTTTGGAAAAATCAGTTTGGGAATCACAGACATTTTAGAACTGGAAAAAAAGGAAGTAACACATCAAGGTGTTTGATTCTAGTCTCCAGAACGACTGGATGAAGGCACCACATTCACCAGTGTGTCTTAGATCCCAGGGCTCTGGCTCACAGGTGCCAGAGCTGGCAAGTCGTAAAGCCAGGATTTGAACTCAGGTCTCTAAAGTTCAATATCCAAGCACCTTGACCTTTTGTCAGAGCTTGGATGGCTTGTGCTGCAGCTCTCTTCCTTAAGCGTTTGAGCTTTATTTTTTATGGCCCTGAAAATCTGTAGATCAATCCCCACCACCCACCGCATGCCTCCCTGGCATGCGAAGCAAGTACGCACCATTGTGCTATACCTTCAGCCCTACATCCCTCTGTTTGGGGAACTGGGTTTCTGTGAGCACACAGCTGAGCAAGAGCTGCAGCTGACAGTGATCACTTTCTGCCTGCTCTACATCACAACTGGGGGTGCAGGGGTCCTCGGAGCAGCTTCTTCCCCTAGAAACGAACGCTTGGAGTGAGCACCTGGCTCCCTCAGTGTTCTCTCATCCAATTTAACGACGAGTTAAATGAATTCACATCAATGTGTGGATAGCTCATGGCTGTTCCCAGAGACAGTACCTTTTTAGAAGCCGTTGGTCATTAATCTCTGACTGAGGCGATGAGGTAGTGGGATAGGTGGGTACAAGGGACCGATCAGAGAGATGACATACTCAGAAGCTGAATCTGAACTTCCCCCACTCTGTGAGTCACCTCACCTAGTAGTTCCTGCTTTTCTCAGCGCCTTCCTTTCCTCTTTCAACTCAACTTCAAAAGAATCAGTTGTTATTATTGTTGTTATTATTATTATTATTTTAACTATTCTCCAACTGCTATAGTAAGAAGGGTCATGGGGCTTCTGGGACTTTCCACATTACAGAGATGTAAGCTGGGCTCCAGGAAGTCCCATCCAAAGCCAGATGAGTTTCTAGAAACCTCAGGGTTACCAGCTCTATTTCCAAGTCCAGGGCTCTACCAGGCAGTCAGACCCTGGGGCTTTTTGCTTATGGGGTGGTAAGCCTCTCCCCCTCAAGTCTCCAGTTACTCATGTTGTTATCCTCTAGAACTGGAAGTGTCTGTCCTACCAGGAAAACGAGTGTCTGGACGGACGGCAGGGACAAAGGTTGGCTCAGAGAGCAAACAGAGAGGAAACACTCCATGTAATAACAACATCGCTCACAGCAGCAAAAAAAAATATTGAATTTTGCTTTGGGTTTCAGAATGGCTCTGCGCACAGGCTTTCATTTAACTGTTTTGATGGGGCTGTTATAAAATCTGCAGGAAGCTCCCCCTTCCACCCCATGCTTACACACACACACACACACACACACACACACACACACCTCTAATCTGAGTCCTCCAGAACTACTCTAGCCAAGGACGCAGTCATTGACCCAGCTGATTCTGGCTACTGATGAAAGTGAGGGTACAGTTGGTCTCTGCACAGGGTCCCCACCCTTGTTTTTCTCGGTGGCTATCATTTCTCTCCTGGCTGCAGGGCTGGGAGATGGCTCGCTTTTGATGCCTGGGTGATATCTGACTCTGAAGGACATGCTGTCATCTTGCTGGGCACCTGCATTTAGCACTTGCCCGCCTCAAACTGTCAGTGGAAAAACTTCAGTCACTGTTTTTTCAGCTGGTGCTTTCTCTCAACTCTGCCTCAAAACTCATCCTCCCTCCCTTAAAGCATTATTACCAAGGGAGTTTGCTCAAAATAAAAGCTTCTAAGCCAAAAATATGCTGAATTCCACCATGGGAATAGAATCGCATCTTCCCATCCCCAAATTCTAGGCAACCAGGTAATCAATCTCCAGGACAATGATGATCACAACATTCAGTAGTCCAAAAGCAGAAGAAATTCAAATGCAAGATTTGTTGCTATGCCTGGCGGTGGTGGTGCACACCTTTAATCCCAGCACTAGGGAGGCAGAGCCAGGTGGATCTCTGTGAGTTCGAGGGCAGCCTGAGCTACCAAGTGAGTTCCAGGAAAAGGCGCAAAGCTACACAGAGAAACCCTGTCTTGAAAAATAAAAACAAACAAACAAACAAACAAAAAGATTTGTTGCTATATAGGCCAGGCATGATTGCACAATGCCTTTAATCCTGGCACTGAGGAGGCAGTGGCAGGTGGATCTCTGTGAGTTCAAGCACAGCCTGGTCTACATAGGGAGTTCTAGGACAGCCAAAGCTACACAGTGAGATCTTGTCAAAAAAAAAAAAAAAAAAAAAAAAGCAAAAAAATTGTTAACATCATGTGACTTGGGGACAAATCCCTTTTTGCAGTGTTATTTAAGGAAGGAAACACAGGGTACAGCCTGCACAGAAAAGACCCACCTTTCTGGGCACATTTTGTCCTATACATTTTTGTCCTCCAGAATGAAGCTAAAATCTGATTCTAGGTGATATAACTTATGGCTGCCTGAGTTAGTCAGGATTCTCTACAGCAGTGGTTCTCAACCTTCCTAATTCTGTGACCTCATGTTGTGACAACTGTAAAATTATTTTTGTTGCTACTTCATAATGATATTTTGCTACTGTTAATGAATGGCAATGTAAATACCTGTGTGTGGCTGGGAGATCCTGTCTCAGGTGGCACCGCCTGCCTGCCTTCCCTCTGCACGAAAGCTCAGGAAGAGTTTACTAGTAGTGGTGCATGCCTTTAATCCCAGGACTGGGGAGCTGGAGGTATTGGATCTCTGTGATTTCCAGGCCAGCCTGGTCTACAGGCTAAGAAAGGCTACACAGAAAAACCCTGTCTGGAAGAGCTACTCACTGTTTGACTTCTCTTGCTTTTTAGTGGTTTTTGTTTTTGTTTTGTTTTGTTTGTTTGTTTTTTGGTTTGTTTGTTTGTTTGGTTGGTTTTTCGAGACAGGGTTTCTCTGTGTAGCTTTGCGCCTTTCCTGGAACTCACTCTGTAGCCCAGGCTGGCCTCGAACTAGCAGAGATCCGCCTGCCTCTGCCTCCCGAGTGCTGGGGCTAAAGGCGTGCGCCACCACCGCCCGGCATTGTTTGTTGTTTTTATAAACTATTGTCACATAATCTAAGAGAATCATTGTTGAGCCTATAACATGCCAAGTTCAGGTAACTGATGTACAGAGCACTTGAAAATAAGACAGACAATGGAAAAAGATGGCTGAGCAGTTAAAGGCACTGACTGCTCTTCCAGAGGACTCAGGTTCAATTCCCAGCACCTACGTGGCAGCTCACAACTGTAATTCCACTTCCAGAGGATCCAACACCCTCACACAGACATATGTACAGGCAAAACACCAATGCACATGAAGTAAAAAAATAAAAAAAAGAAAAAAGAAAAAGAAAAGAAACGAAGACAGTGTAGGCTGGCAAACTGGCTCAGCAGGCGAAGGTGCTTACTTACTACACAGGCCTGAAACCCATGGGAAGGCGAAAGGAGGGAACTGACTTCCTGAAGCTGTCTTCTGACCACCACATTCACTCACCACAAACTTGTGCGTTCATACACGTGCAGTAATAATAAACAAACTGGGGCTGGAGATGTACAGAGGAGAACAAGCAGTGTTCTTGCCGAGGTTCTGAGTTCACTTCCCAGCACCGGCAGCAGACAGCTCCCAACACCTACCTGTCCAGGTCCAGGAGGGCTGACAGCTCTGACCTCTGAGGGCACCTGCCCTCACATGCATGTATCTAATGTATCTACACACACACACACACACACACACACACACACAATTGAAAATAATATAATACTACAAAGTCATAAATTAATAAAAAATGTATAATGATTTCCATGGTTAGTAGTTAAAATAAAACTCAATACCTATTGAGATGTGGAAATTTTTCTTCCAAGTTGTTTATTTATTCATTTACTTATTTACTGGGGAAGAAAGAACTTGCACTATAGCCCAAGGGGCCTCAAACCTCAGCTTTTTAAGTGCTACACTACCACACCTGGCTTCTCATCCTTTCCTTCTTTGACTTGTTTGGTATATTTGTAGAAGGCAGGGTCTGGCTTAGCTTTATTTCTGCCTGCTTCATGGACAAAAGCAAGGAGCAAGCACCGTTTGTCTCCGTTTCTAATAGAAGCCACATTTGACAGGTGTTAAGTGTTTCAAGAATGTTATAAGGTAAATAAATGAACTAGTAAGCTGTTCACTGTGAGATACTTCTGTGGATGAGCACTCTGGGAGGGTAAGGGGAGTCCAGAGCTGTGGACGTCTGGTGGAAGCACCTTTCACATGAGCGGGATTTTAGACAATTTCATCTGGTTGTACAGTGGGAATTAAATACCTTTTAGCTAGATCTCGAACTCCTGTTCTGATTCACTGGTTAGTTTACTGTTTTTTGTTTGTTTGTTTGTTTGTTTTGTTTTCTGAGACAAGGTTTCTCTGTGTAACAGCCCTGGCTGTCCTGGAACTCACTCTGTAGCCCAGACTGGCCTCGAACTCACTGAGATCCATCTGCCTTGCCTCCCGAGTGCTGGAATTAAAGGAGTGCATCACCACCGCCCAGTTTATTTAGTTTACTTTTATGTCTGAGGAATTAGACAGTTTGCAAAGGGGCAAAAGAAGTTGGAAGAATTGCCCTAGTAACTCCAAATTAAAATTAGGCATGATTTAGATCTGGAAAGATGGCCGAACAGTTAAGAACACTAGCTGCTCTTCCTGAAGACCAGAGTCCAGTAACCAGTGCCCTCCCCTCCTCTGCCTTTTTTTGAGATGGACACTTGTTGTATCCTTAAACTTGTGCTCTCAAAGAATTCTCCTGCCTCAGCCTCCCCAGTAGGTAGGACTGAAGAACCAAAGCACCTCCATTTTAAGCAAGTCCCTAACCCCAGTTTGAAACAGGCCTGAGTTTCAAATTCTCAGAACTGCTGGTATTAAGTTAACCATCTGGTAGTGACTGTTTAACCATGGAATGTCCCAACCCGTGGGCAGCCAATGAGAAATGCTGTCAACCAACCACCCACCTAGAAGTAAGATGAAGATAAAATTTCTGGAAACTCCCTAGAAGTGAGTCAATCAGAATTGTACCCGTACTAGCACCTCTAACTGATGTAACCTTGTGGTTTTTGCCTTTAAAAACTGAGCTTGCAGAGGGGCGAGCACCTCCTCCAGCCTCCACTGTGTTGGATGTACTTGACAGGGTCCCTGCCTAGGCTTGCTATTGCATTCTGGTAAGCTCGTCTTCGGTGGTCTCTCTGGGGGTTGTGATCTGGGCACAACAGGACTACATACAGCTTTGCTCCTTGAATAGGCTTAAGTTTTTTCTTCTTTCACTTCTATTTAAAATTCTTTTTAGATTAATTTATTTTGTTATTTTATGTGTATGGGTATTTTGCCTGCATGCATGTATGTTCCACATGTGAGCTGGTGCCCAAGAAGGGCAGAAGAGGGCCTCAGGTACCTGGGAGTACCCACCTGGGATCCCCAGTAAGAGCAACAAGCACTCTTAACTGCTGAGCCAACTCTCTAACCCCAAATTTTCTTAAATACTAACCATATAGAGTAATTATCTAACCCCAAATTTTCTTAAATACTAACCACATAGAGTAATATAAATCCAAATTTCCAGCCAAGTGGTGGCGGCGGTGCACACCTTTAATCCCAGCACTCGGGAGGCAGAGGCAAGTGAATCTCTGTGAGTTCAATGCCAGCCTGGTCTATGGAGTGAGTTCTAGGACAGGCTCCAAATGCTACACAGAGAAACCCTGTCTCGGGGGGGGGGGGGGGGGGGGGGGGGGAAGAAAAGAGGTGCTGGGGAGATGACTCTGAAAGTAGAGGAGCCAGTTGCCCAAGCTTGACAATCCTAGTTCAATTCCTGGAATCCCCATTACAAATCAATCAATCAATCAATAGCCTAATACAGCTGCACACATCTGGAATCCCAGTGGGTCTGTAGTGACGGGAGAGATGGAGAAAGAGGAATCGCCCAGAGGTTGTCGAGCCAGGTGTCCTGGAGACCACAGTACAGCAAGAGACCTTTCCTCACAAGTGGAAGGTGAGACTCCAGGAAGCTGTCCTCTGACCGCCACACATATGCGGTATCATTCTCGCCACACTTACACAATAAATGTGAAATAATAATAAATATTAAACAATAAATTTATTTTATTTAAAGTTTATTTTAAAATAATAAATAAATGTGTTTTTTTTTTTTTTTTTTTTTTTGCTTTTCGAGACAGGGTTTCTTAGCCTTGGCTGTCCTGGAACTCACTCTGTAGACCAGGTTGACCTCAAACTCACAGAGATCTGCCTGGCTCTGCCTCCTGAGTGCTGGGATTAAGGGTGTGCAGTGTCACCACCACCTGATATAAAACATTTTTAAGGACATGAAATACCTGCACACACACATAATGGGATACTATTCAGCCTTAAAAGTAAGATATAAAAGGGAAACTCATCATTTGTTACAAGACGGATGAACATAGAGGACATCATGCTAAGAGAAATAAGCCAGGCCCAGAGAGACAGGTACCCTATGTTCTTACATATGGGAACTGAAAAAGTGAAGTTTATAGTTAGTTAGCCGAAGCCAAGGAGGTTGCAGGGAGGGAGAGGCAACTAAAAGGAGGCATGAATCAACTCACACAAATTTGTAGTTAGACCACAGGAACAGGGCTGTAGACTGGTGCCCTAACATTGCATAACAAGGTGACTTCACTTAATGGTCATTAAGTCAATAGGTAAAAAAGTGCACAACAATGTGACTTCACTTAATGGTCATTAAGTGAATAGGCAAACAAAAAGTGCTAACTGTGTTCATTACAGATATTGGTAATATCAAATATCCATGACATCATCTGAGAGTAAATATGACTTGAAACATCACATTACTCCCCTTAGAGGCATAAAACTCAGCTAGTTGTGGTACAAAGCCTAGCATTCAGTGGGAAGATCATGAGTTCTTGACCTTCCTGGGCTACGTAGTGAGTTGTAGGCCAACCTGGACTAAGAAAACCCTTCTCAGCCAGGCGGTGGTAGTGCTGCACACCTTTAATCCCAGCATTCAGAAGGCAGAGCAGGTGGATCTCTGTGAGTTCAAGGCCAGCCTGTTCTATAGAGTGTGTTCCACAACAGCCAGGCCTGTTACATAGAGAAACTAACTCTCTCTCTCTCTCTCTCTCTCTCTCAAAAAAAGGAAAAGAAAAGAAAAAAGAAAAAGAAACAAATGCAATCTTTGCTCAAACTGCACAAATGATATCTAACTCATCATGTAAGTTTAGAAACTAGAATGCTCCTATGATTCAAGTCAGACACCCCAATAAAATATCTGTCCTTTATTTGTAGCTTAGAACAACCACTTCATAAACTGTGTCTCCTGTAGCCTACTGTGACTGAACACATTATACTCCTCTGCCCACAGGCATCTGTAGTTCCTACCTGGTGGGTCTCTTGACTTTATTTACTTATTTGGATCTTTAAGTAACTAAATTCTCCATGTCACCTGAACTTATTTTTCATAAACTTGAGACTTTGAAGACAATATAACTTCAGTCATAAATGGTATCTGATTAGATTCTGGGACATTGCCATAGCTCTGTGTAGAGATTTGGACACAATGTCCAAGATCACTCTCTACGCCCACATAAACAGACAGACTGACACATACACACATACGCAGGCATGCATATGTTGTTTGACAAAACTTTTCCTGGGGAGAAGTAACACACAGGTCTTCTCACCCCAGATAAGGAACCCACAACAAACCAAAGTACAGATCCCACCAAAGTCCAACTTGGTGAACCAATGAGTGTTTTGTTTGTTTGTTTGTTTGGTTTTTCCAGACAGGGTTTCACTGTGTATGTAGTCCTGGCTGTCCTAGAACTTGCTCTATAGACCAGGCTGGTCTCAGACTCAAGAGATCCACCTTCCTCTGCTTCCCAAGTGCTGGGATTAAAAGCATGTATCATCACTGCCAGGCTGAACCAATGAGTTTTACTGAGGTTTACTTACAGGAATATGAGTGAAGGGTTATTCACATAAGCAGAAATGACTCAAAGGCAGATACATTGCCAAGGTGGACCCCAGCATGGAAGACAGCTCACAAAAAGTTGGGAACTTGGAGCACACTACACAACCTGCAGTCAGCTCAACAGGTTGGAGAGTACCCTTTCTAAATAACTCTGGACTAAACCTCTTCAGGCCACTTGGCTAGTTTCAGCTTCTTCCAGGCCGCTGGCCTGGTCTGAGTCAGAATTCTTTGTAGCTTGACTTTTCTGAGTCTTCTTCACAGCTTGGCTTGGCTAGAGTCTTTTTTGCTGCTTTACTCCACTCCTGTAAGAGGGACTCCCAGATTTTATAGCTAACTCTGCAGGGAGGGGCCTAGTGAATATGGTCAGTTTCAGGGACTTCCTAAAGATTTTTTCAAGTTGTTTATCTTCCTGTTTAAAGTGCTACCCTCCTGGATAGAATGTTTCAATTTATCAAGAAGCTGTTACATAACAACTTAGTCACTAGGCAAATGGAAACAGCTATGTAAGAAAACCAGTCTTTTGGTTTGTTCCTTTGTTTTTTGAAGCAGGATTTTTCTATGTAGCTCTGGCTGTCCTGGGACTTGCTAAGTAGACCAGGCTGGCATGTAACTCAGAGGCCCACCTACCTCTTCCTCAGGAGGGCTGGGATTAAAGCCATGTGTCACCAGGTCGGTCAAGAATAAGCCTCAATTCCTGAATTAAATAATACTGCTAATGAAATCAGGAAACAATCTATACTACCATACTTTCTTAGAAGCTTATAAATAATCTTAAAGAAATCAATATTCCTAGCTAAAGTCATGAGAAATTATAAACAGAAGAATGGCATGTGGGAGGCCTTGGAATGTTTGTGTAACTTCAGAGCTTAATTAGGCAAGGTCTAGCAAAAAAGAGGAAGAGCTCTATTCTTAGTACCTTGGATATCCCTTCTCGTTAAAGAGGAAGAGTGAAAACCACCTTCCCCCTGAAAGTGTAACTTGACTTTAGGACAAGTAAATAGGATTAAATATGCTGTCCCCATGACTTCTCTGTTTAGACCCCGTTTTCTTTTTTCACTATGATGCTGTAACCTAAATACAAACATGGCGCATTAAGTATTTCCGGTGCTGCAGCGTGCCATCTGTAAGGAGCTCTGCCGTCTCCAGCCACACACACCACTCCGAATGCCCCCCAATCTGATGGCAAGGACCTTTGATTCTGGAACGCACGTCTCAGGAACCCAGGCCAACACCTGTGTTCTGAAAGCCACTCTGGCCCTTTATCAGTTCCCCTACCTCAAGAGGATTCTTGGAGTCTGCGGTTTGGGACTCCTGATGTCACTCTCCAGTGGGAGGGGAACCTCAAGGGTGTGCTATTTTTAGGTGGAGCTTTGTTTTCGTACTTGAGTGGCAAGGTTTTGCTCTTTGTTGTCTCCTGGTTTTGCTCTTTATATATCGACTCCAGGACAACTAAAGATCGTACAGGCCATGTCAAGGAATGCGTCCTTTCACATCTTATGTAATGTTACCGTTACCCTGCAACCCTGTAAATTTTATTGCAATTTCACCAGGTAAGAAAACCGTCACCGACTACATAACTCTTTTTTATTTTTTCCTTCCGTGAGACAGGGTCTGACTATTTAGCTCTGGCTGACCCGGAACTCCCTCTGTAGATCAGGCTGGCCTCAAATGCACAAAGGTCCACTTGTCTCTGCTTTCTGTGTTGAGTGCTGGGATTAAAGGTATGCACTGCTCTGCTCATGCCCTGTGGCTACATAACTCTCTGTCTCTGTCTCTGTCTCTGTCTCTCTCTCTCTCAAAGATTTATATACTTTTATTTTATGTAGATGGGTATTTGCCTGCATGTATGTCTATGTGAGGGTGTCGTAGTCTCTGGAACAGGAGTTACAGACAGTTGTGAGTTGCCATGTGGGTGCTGGGAATTGAACCTGGGTCCTCTGGAAGAGCAGCCAGTGCTCTTAATCACTGTGCTCTCTCTCCAGCACTGCTACATAACTCTTAAAACCGAGGTAAAGTTGGGCCAGGTGGTGGTGTTCCACGCCTTTAATCCCAGCACTCAACACAGAGGCAGGCAGATCTGTGAGTTCGAGGCCAGCCTGGTCTCCAGAGTGAGTTCCAGGACAGCCAGGACTACACAAAGAAAAGCCTGTCTTGAAAAACAAAACTAAACAAAAGTGAGGTAAAGTCGAGATTCGGTAAGCATGGATGTGGCTGAGGGGCATTACGCTTCTCTATCTTGTGGAATGGTACAAGTACAGGGTAGAACAGTGTGTCCAGGGGCCAGGTTTGTGAGGTCAATGAGGAGACATTGGGCAAAAACATAACTTAAGATTGAGGAAGTTGTGGTGATCTACTGCTCCGGGGCCTAAAGCTAAAGCCTCTCCACTGTCCACCTGTGATCCTCTAGGAGGGAGGTGTCGGTGGCTAGTGTGGTGATGGGGTGTGGTAACTGTTGTAGCCATCGTTGGACATTTTGTTTTTGTTTTAGTCTTTCTTTGGTAAGGGGAGGGTGACAAGTTCTCATGGATGCCATGCTGGCCTCCAACTCACTATGTGGCTGAGGATGAACTTCTGATTCCTCTACTTCCACCTCTGGCGTGTTAGGAATACAGACACGAGGCAACAGATGCAATTTTCATTACAAAATATACATCTTAAATCATCACCTGAACACCTTGAATATGTCTGGATGTTTCAAAAATATTTTTAGGCTACATCTATTCATTCATTTATTTATTTGTTTGTGTGTGTGTGCATGCATGTGTGTGTACCCATCTACTGTGTACATGGAAGTCAGAGGGCGTCTTTTGCAGGAGTCAGTTCTCCCATTCTACTGTGTGGGTCTCTGGAACCAAACTCAGGCCCTCAGCCTTGGCAGGAAGTGGCCTTACCAGCTGAGCCATCGTGCTGGCTTGTGAGTCCCAGTTGTCAATTATGCCTGCAGCAGAGCTGAAAATTAAGAAAATTAAGACTGAGCGTAGTGGTACATGCCTCTAATCCCAGCCCTGGAGGATTCCGTGTCAAAGAGAACAGCAAACAGCATAATTAACTGTTGATTACTCAAGAAAGCGAGTTACATGGGGCAGGGTGGCTTGCGCCTATAATCTTAGCACTCTGCAGACTGAGGCTCAGTAATTGCTGAGAAATATGAGCCAGCCTGGGCTACAGAAAGAAAACCCGCCTCAAAAAGAGGGAAAGAAGAATACAAATTAGTAATTATTGGTATCTTTAAATGGTGGAATGAGGGGCTGGAGAGACGACTCAGTCTGTAAGAGCATTTGCTGCTCTTCAGAAGGACCTACGTGGGGCTTCCAGTCCCTATGTCAGGCAGCTCACAATCACCTGTGACTCCAGTTCCAGGGCATCCCAAGACCCTTTCTGATCTCCAGGGCACCTGCACACACGTGGTATACATAAATTCATGCAGGCACACACACATAAATATAAATGAAAACAAATAATTAAAATTTAAAAATGTAAATGGTATAGCATGCCAAAGATGTCCTCAGTAATACTTACAGAAAATAAATATTTATGTCTTACCCAGGTTGTGGCAGTACATACTTTTAATCCCAGCACCCAGGAGGCAGAGGCAGGCGGATCTTTGTGAGTTTGAGGACAGCCAGGGCTACACAGTGAAATCCTGTCTCAAAATATATATATATATATATATACACATATATATACATATATACATATATATATATACACACATATATATACATATATATATGTATGTATGTATATTTATGTCTTTGTAAAGGGGCTAGGGATATATTTCAAAAACAAATCACTAAATGAAAAATTAGTAAGTTAAAAGTATATGGATATATGTCCATATGACCCTTTTCTGATTTTGTTTTTGTTTTTCGAGACAGGGTTTCTCTTCATAGCCTAGACTAGACTGGCCTTGAACTCACGGAGATCCACCTGCCTCTGCCTTCTGAGTGCTGGGATTAAAGGCGTGCATCACCACTGCTGGGCTGTTCATTTGTTTTTTTGTTGTTTGGTTTGGTTTGGTTTTTGAGGCAATTTCTCACAGAACCCAGAATGATTTCCAATTTGCTATGTAGCTGAGGATGGCCTTGAACACTTGGTCTTCCTGCCTTCACTTTCTGCATGATAGATTACAGGCTTAGGCCACTCTGCTAGGTTTTCCTCTTAACTGACAAATGAATTGCCTCACTCTCCTCTCCCATCATAGAAGGACTATAACTCAGGAGTACGGGGTGAAAAACTTGCATAGATTTTACAGTATGGGTACCATCCTGATCGACCTTGGTAACATGGATTTTCTCCTCTCCTCGTATTCTTTAAAACTGTTGCTGGGTGTGACAGCACTCAGTCAGAAAGCAAAGACAGGAGGATTGCTACATGTTGAGATCAGCCTGGTCTACACAAGGAGTTCCAGGCCAGCCAGAGATACATAGCAAGGCCAAGACCCTATTTAAATAACAACAACATATAGGGTGTGGAGAGATGTCTCATTTGTTAAGAGTTCTAGTTGCTCTTCCAAAGGACCTGGGTTTGGTTCCCAGCACCTACATGGCAGCTCACAACTGTCTATAACTCTAGTCCCAGTGGATCTGACTACTCTTCTGGGCTCTGTGGGTACCAGACCTGTATGTGGTACACATACATAGTTGTAGGCAAAACATCCACACATACAAATAACAACAACAACAACAAATTGTCTTAGGGTTTCTATTGTTGCTACAAAACACCATGACCAAAAAAAAAAAAAAAAAACAAGTTGGAGAGGAAAGGGTTTATTTGGCTTACACTTCCACCTTACAGTTCATCATCAGTGAAAGTCAGGACAGGAACTCAAGCAGGGCAGGATCCTGGAGGCAGGAGCTGATGCAGAGGCCATGGAGGGGTGCTGCTTACTGGCTTGCTCCTCATGGCTTGCTTAGCCTGCTTTCTTATAGAACCCAGGACCACCAGCCCAGGGATGCACCACCCACCATGGGCTGGGTCCTCCTTAACTAATCACTAATTAAGAAAATGCCTTACAGCTGGATCTCATGGAGGCATTTCCTCAACTGAGGCTCCTTTCCCTCTGATGACTCTAGCTTGTGTCAAGTTGACAATAAACCAGCCAGTGCAATAATAATAAATAACAATACATAAAGTTTGAGTGTGTGTGGTGTATGTGTGGGTGCATGCACCTATGTGTAAGTGTAGAAGACAGAGCTCAGAGCTCAGTGCCTTCCTCCATCTGGCCTCCTCCACTTTGCTTTTAGAGACAGGGTCTCTCACTGAGTCCGGACCTCACTAAATAGCACAATGGCTGGGCAGGCAGTTCCTGGAACTCTGTTTCTATCCCCTAGTGCTAGGATTACATGCATGTGCCTGCATGCCTGACTTTTTACATGGGTTCTGGGGATCCAAACTCCATGATTGTGCAGCCAGTATTTAGTCCCGCTGAGCCATCTCCTTAGTCCCAGATATATATGAGTGGCAATCATGTTAGTAACTTCATTGGCTAGGGTTAGTTGGGAGTTTGTCAGGGCTACAGTTATCCATTTTGGGGTAGGCCTGGTCAAGTCCCAGGCTTTGTTCTTGAGCTGCTGTGGAGGCTGGTTGGCCCAGCACATACTGACTGTGGGGGCTGGCTCAGTGGCCCAGGCTTGGTGCATTCTATCTCCCTGTCTCTGTTGGCAGGGGCATCAGTGATTGTCTTTTGTTCATGGCCCTCCCAGAAACTGCTTCTTCGGTCTCAGGAAACTGAAATTGAGGCCTGATCTCTGAGAGAAGACCGAGCAGCCTGTTATGGCATCTGCTTGGTCCTTTCACTGACAACAGTAAATGAAAATACTTCCAAACTTCTCAGCCACAGTGCATATCATCTTCTCTTGTATTTGTCAACCTGCTAGAAAAGCTGTGTCCCTGCCGGACTGTGATAGCACTCACCTTCAATCCCAGCACTTGAGGGACAGAGGCAGAGGCAGGCAGATCTCTGAGTTTGAGGTCAACCTCATCTACAGAGTGAGTTCCAGGATAGCCAGGGCTACACAGTGAAACCCTGTCTTGAAAGACCAAAAACAAACTAATTAACAAAAAGCAAACAAAACAAATCCACCCCCCCCCCACACACACACACAAAAAAAAACAAAACGAAAGAACATGTTCCTCTTAATACATTGCTCATCTGTTTTACATTTCCTGAAAGGGCCATATAAGAGAAGCGTCTTATTTGTTGTGGTGGTTTCTATTTGTTGTTTGAGACAGGAGCTCTTTATGTAACCCTGGCTGTCCTGGAACTCTCTGTGTAGACCAGGCTGGCTTTGAACTCACAAAACTCTACCTGCCTCTTCTTCCCCATGGTTTGAGATTAAAGGAATGTGCCACTATGATTTAGCCACGTGACCGATGCATGGTCCATATAACAGTTACAAGCACGAACTCCTGGATGGTATAATAGAAACATGAGAAACATGTTTTGTTGTTGTTCTTTTGTTCTGGTTTTTTTTTTTTTCCCACCTTAAACTACAGCTCAGGGGTCACAGAAAGAAAAAAAAAGTTCAACTCTAACTTACTTCTCCCTTCACACTTACCATGGCAAGCAGAGTCCCATTGTATTCAACTCATCAACCAATCAGGTCAAACTCGAAAGGAAACATTGTATAAGGTACACCTTGTCTAAAATGCTCAAAGTCTGAAAATGAGACTTTGCATCTGATTGGATTCCACCATCCAAGGTTTGGACTGGGAATCCTGCAGCTCCCATTGGATGACATCATCGCTGGTCCTTTCAAGTCTCGGTAAAAGGCAGGCACATGAGTACTAAGAACAGTGTTTCCCATGGCACCGCCTGAATTCCACCGATATCTATACATTACCTCACTGTTAGGCAGCTGTACCGGGGCTATCTGCTCCTCACACCTGCTGAAAATACATAGTCTCAATTTATGTATGTTAGATAGTGCCCCTAGTTGATCTTTGTCATCCTGTAGCACACTTTATGTTTGCCAGGAATCTACTGGTCACACCACTTATCTAACTAACATTCTCTGATTACTGTAGAAAAGTTGACCAACTTTCAGTGTGGCTACCAATGCGTTTGTGGGCTTATGATTATTTCACCTCGGTGTCCCTGCTGTCAATCAAAATCCCATTCAACCCCAGGACAACTATTAGTAGCCACAGGTAACCCACCAGAGTGCAGAGGTTGCTGCAGCTAACCCACCAGAGTGCAGTGGTCTGTCTCAAAACTTCTCAGCCCCCCCCCCCCAGCACATGCTTATAAAATAAACAGAACACCCTCTCTGTTGGGAACCTTTCCCAGAGGATTCCACGAACTTAGAAGGAAAGATCTCTTCAGATCAAGAAGTTACTAGAAGAGTTTGATGGCATCTCTAGGCAGTTACAAGGGGAACATGCCATTAACCTCTGTGGTCTGTATTTCATTCACCATTTTCCCTTGATGCTGAGTGGTGACTGGTGTTGTCTAACATCAGGATAAGTCAAGAGAAGGAGCAAAGATAGAGGTGTGGATCGAGAGAAAGAGAAACAGGTTGTATTGAAGGAACGCAGACTGACTGGTTGCATGGAGTCAATTTCATAGAATGTTCTAGAAACCTTCTAAAAGCTATAATGCTCCAGAAAGCCACACAAGCTAGAGCTCCTTCCTTCATGCCATAGTGATGAGAGAAATATGTCATGCCACCATGTGAATGCTGTAGCACTCTGAGGCTTGGGTTGTAAAGTGTGGAGATGTAGGCCTGTGTGTGCAGGGGAAACACCAGCCACACTTACTCACACTTGCCTGACCCTGAATTACTCACTAGCCAAGGGTGACAAAGTTGGGGATCCGAACTGGTATTCCAGGAGAGGTAGGGGACAGAGGGGACTGTGGAAAGATTAAAAACAACTCGCTGGACTGGGGATGTAGCTCAGTTGGGAGGGTGTTTACTCAGCAGGCATGAAGTTCTAGGTTCAATCTCCACCACCACATAAAATAGGGAGTATGGCGCACCCTGTGTAATCCCAGCACTTAAAGAGGCGGAGACAGGAGACCGAGGAATTTCAGGTGATCCTCAGCTACATAGGGAGTCAGAAGTCTCCGCCTGGGCTCCATGAGACACCCTGTCTCAAAACACCAAAACCCAGACCAAGGAGACAAAAAAGGGATCGAGAGATGTCTTAGGGATGAACAGCACTTGCTGCTCATCTAAAGAACGGAGTTAGCACTTTTCTGACCTACCATGGCATCCCAGACAGACACATGCACGTAAATGAAAACACAACAAAAAACCCAAGCTGGGTGAGATAGTGTACACCTGTACGCCAAACACAGGCCAAATCAGCTAGATTAAGGCCAGGGCAGCCTGGGCTGTTTAGAGGGTTCTGGCCAGCTTTGGCTGAATAAGACCCTGACACACACACACACACACACACACACACACACACCCCATTTGGGGCCAGCATTATAATCAAGGCTAAAGGCAAGCTGGAGAGATAGATGTATGGCACATTAAACAAGCACTCTGTAGCCGAGCCCGCTTTTTAGCAAACGGTTTTAGTTAACGGTACCGATATCCTATTTCTTACACCCCTCAGCTGAAGCTTTGTGTAAGTCAACTCTCAGACTTTTTTTTATACATATATAATAATTGTAGATTGTTTTATTGAGAGAGAATCTCGTGTTAGGCTGGCATCAAACTCTCTGCACAGGTATAGGTGACCTTAGACTTCTTTTGTCTCCCCCTCCCAAGTGCTAGCATTATGGGGGTGCACCATCATGCCCATTTTTATGGGGTACTGATGATTGAACCCAGGCTTTGTGCATGTCGGGCAAGCACTTTACCAACGGAGCTGTACCTGCCCTCCACTCCTACAGCTTTTGTGTATAAGACAGGTTCTCCGAAACTCCCTGTGTAGGTCAGACTGGCCTCCAGCTCTGGATCTTTCTGACTCCACCTCTTAAATGCTAAAATGATAGGAGCGCACTACGGCGGCAGTCAGAATTTCAGAATTTCAATGACTAATTCTGTGTTTTAACACTCCAAACTTCCTTTTCCTTTTCCAACATCCGCAAGAGCCTCTCAAGTTCGTTCCTCTTCTTAGACAGGCAAACAATCACACAATCGCTTTCTGAGGAGCACGTTAGGAAGGCTTTGTCTGCCTTATCTCACAGGGGGTTTATTGTTGTTGTTGTTTTGACTTTTTTGAGACAGGGTATATCTGTATCTGTGTAGCCCTGGCTCTCCTAGAATTCACCCTGGAGACCAGGCTGGCCTTGAACTCAGAGACTGTCTGCCTCTGCCTCCCAAGTGCTGGAACCTAAGATGTGCTCTGGGTTTTAGAACTTAGAAATCAAAGACTTTGGCTTTGAGGTTTTCTGATTTCATTGTTCTTTTTTTTTTCAACTACTGACATACTTTTAACTCTTGTCTGACCCTGTTTAGATTCACGTCAAGTCAGTAAATCATTGGCAGAAAACATAAACCTTTAATGAGCTGGTTTTGAAAACAGCAATCTAATCTGTGATGCAAATGTTGTTTACTAGAGTGTCTGCACCGAGCGGACCACTTCCCGTAGACTTTGGATGAATCACTGCACAAAACAACAACACACCCAGGAGCTTCGCCGGCCTTGATTCATTGTCATGTAAGGAAAGTGTGCTAAGGGTCACCGCAGGTGCTCTGGTCTCTAGAATATGCAGAAACCATCCTGGCTTTGGTGAGTTGCCTCCAGCTGGTTTGGACTTTCGGAAGTGGGCATTTGTTCAGTGCCTGTCGGGGACAGCTCCTCCTCCCCTTGAGGGTCCGAAACATTATTTACTCCAGTATTGGAGAGATTGCCTGGGACTGGAGTTACAGACCGTTGTAAACTGTCATGTTAGGGATTGAACTTGGAACCTCTGGGAGCGCAGCCAGTGCTCGTAACCATTTGGAGAGTGGAGTTTACTAAATTATCCAGGATTGTTGGAGATTGGTTAAGAGCTTTTTTTTTTTTCTGCTCTTGCATCAAGCCTTGGATTTGGTTCACAGCATGCGCATGGCGGCTCACAACCACCCATAGCAACAGTTTCAGGGGATCCAATATCTTCTTTTAAACCCCATGGGCACTGACACACATGTGGTGCACATATGGTACATGGAGTCAAAACACTCATCCCTATAAAATTTAAAGGATGGTAGCTGGGAGGTGGTGTGGTAAGCCTTGAGGCAGAGACAGGAGGATCTCTGTGAGTTCGAGGCAAGCCTGATCTACAAAATTAGTTCCAGGACAGCCAAGGCTACACAGAGAAACCACCGCCTCGAAAAAAAACCAAAAAAAAAAAAAAAAAGACTAGATATGGTGGCGCACGCCTTTAATCTCTGTACTGGGAAGCAGAGGCAGGTGGATCTCTCTGTGTTTGAGGCTAGACAGGTCTACATGGCAAGTTCCAGGGGCTACATAGGAAGATCTTGTTTCAAACAAATGACCCCCCCCCCAAAAAAAAAACGGTAAAATGTCCAGGCTGGCCTTGCACTTAGGATCCTCCTGCCTCAGTCTCCTTAGTTGCCAGGATTCCAGGCCTGTGCTATTAGGACGGGCTTTGGAAGGTTGCTCGTTCGTTTTAAAATAACATTTATTTACTCTTAAGTATGCACGTGCCCATGCATGCCCCAACATATGGAGGTCAGAGGACAATTTGCAAGAGTTGGTGCTCTCCTTCAACCACATGGGTCCCAGGGATTAAATTTATGGTGTTAAGTTTGGTGGCAAGCATTGGTACTGGTTGAGACATCTCACAAATCGTTCTATTTTAAAGACTAGTTTCTTTTTAAGAGCAGTTTCAGGTTTGCAACAAAATTTGCAACAAAACGATACAGAGCCGTTCCTATGTTCTCCACCCTCGTAAGCACCGCCTCCTTGATTGGCATTAGAGTAGGGAGGGTATCACACAACAGTTTCTATGAAGATTCCAAGTGGTGTGTGTTCGATGGCTTCTGAAAAACGTGTCCTGCCATTTGTCACCACGGCAGTACGCACAGATCTCCTAGGAGAGCTCCAAGTATTGCCCTCTTTCATCTGGGAGAGACAAAGTGGGCACCAAAATGGGAGGGAGGGTTTCTTACTAGTTTATTTGGAAGTAATAGCCCTGCCTTTTCCTCAAATGACAGTCTGTGCCCATCATCCGGACAGACACTGATAGAAGTGGTCACAGACTGAGGCCTGGTCCTGATGCTAATTACACAGCTCCGGCTCATGAGGCCAGCTCAGCACCACGTGCCCAGAGACTAGAAGGCCCCAGGTTCTCTTTTACTAGGGGTGCCAGATGCCTGTTTGCTGGAGTTGGAGAGATAAGCAGCCCCTCCCCCCAGGTCTTTGTTTCTCTAATTACTGGCTCTTTAGGACTTGGGCTCTGCGGGAGCCCCAGCAGCAAGTCTGTTTACTAGCCACCTTTATCTACTGAAAGCAGACACTCTTGTCCTTTTCACTTGATTTACAGCCTATTAAGGCACTAAGGGGTCCAGTCAGATCTCCTGTACTAGAAACTTCAGCTCCATATGGGAGGGACCTATGTCCAGGTCTTCAGGACTCAGTGTCCAGCACTGTGTTCAGGACAGAGAGGTCAGCCAGTATGGATTGGGGGATCAAATGAGTGATGAGTAAGAAACATTGTGAGCCCTTAGAAAGGTGAACAGGGCCGACTTAATCTCGATCACGGTTAATGATTGTCACCACCTGTTGATCTCCCACAATCTATCATAAAAGCTACCCGTCTCTAGCCTACGCTAGATACAAAACTTTTATTTAATTTTATTGTGAGACAGTTTTATCCACTGAGCTACAACCCCAGACAATCCTCCTTTTAGAGAGTAAAAGAAAAAACAACCAGAGCTATGATGTAACTTGTTTAAGCTGCATCGTCCAGAGTGCAAGTCGGTTCCACTTGTTTCCAAGGTTCTTGGGCTCTCTGCAACACCAACCCTAAGAGTTGTTAGATGAATATGACATCGCATCTGGCGGGGGCGGGGGGGGGGTGGGTCATTCGGTCAAAAGCTTGGCCTGGTAGAAAGGGAAAGTGCTGAAAAGTTAGTGGTGTGGGTTGGGTGGGGTGGCAGAGGTGTGACTTCATCCTGAGAGTTGCTGCAGAGCCCGGCCGGCCGTGTGTTGAGAGAAAGGCCTTGGGGGGCCGGCTTCCCTCAGTTCAGGTGCTGAATGCATGGCACCACTCTGAAGTGTCCCTCTTTCAAGACCGTTAGTCAGCCTGGCTTGCTCAGGACCTCTAACCAGCAGGACGGGAACCAGGAATGTTAGTAAAGGGCTTACCTAGCAGCGTACATCCTCGGGCTTCTCCCCCAGCATCACATAACAGAGGGCATAGGAGCACATACCCACAACCCCAGCTCTAAAGCCTGGAGGAGGAGAATTTCAAGTTCAAGCCAGGCAGTGGTGGCTCATGCCTGCAATCCCAGCAGAGGCAGGTGAATCTCTGATTTCCAGGTCAGCCTGGTCTACAAAGATACCCACACCCCAACAAACAAAAACAAAACACAAACAAACAAAAAACCCAAACAAACAAAAATGCAAACTCAAACAAACAACTCCCTCCCACCACCACCAAAATGTAGGAAAGGGACATCTGGAGAGGTGGCTTAGCATTTGAGAGCACTGGCTGCTCTTCCAGAGGACCCAGGTTCGATTCCTAGCATGTACATTGTGGTGGTGGTGGCTCACAACCTTCCGTAACTCCAGTTCCTGGAGACTGGATACCCTTTCCTGGACTCTATTGGCACCAACCATATACACTGGTGTGCAGACGTATATGCAGGCTAAACCCTATACACAAAATATTACATTTTTTTTTCTTTTGGTTTGTGACAGGGTCTCACTCTGTAGCCTTGGTTGGCCTGGAACTTGCTATGTAGAGTAGGCTGGCCTTGCACTCATAGAGATACCCTATCTCTGCTGGGATTAAGGGCATGTGCCCGCACTGGGGAGATGAAGCCATAAGGATCGTAAATTCAAGGTCGCCCATCGCTACAAGGTGAGTTTGAGTTTAGCCTAGGATACATGAGACAAGGGAAGTTGAGGCAGGAAGATTGTTCTGAGCTCAAGTCCAATTTGGACTACATGGAAAGACAGTCTTTTCCAGACTTTTCTCTCATTTTTGGTGATTTGCTCGCACTTTACATTTCGTAGATAAACTACATGCCATAATTAGTTTCAGCTGTCAACTTGACCCAAGCGTACCGAGGTCCACCTGCCTCCGACTCCTGAGAGATTAAAATTATTTGTCACCACACATCTCATTCTGGCCAGGGCAGCACTCAAGCCCTGGATGAAAATGCCCAGAGAGACTTAGTTCC
>CABHPH010153766.1:0-10376 GCA_902168325.1 Peromyscus nudipes
GTGGACAAGCCCAGAATGTAAGTGTGGCATCCTCTAGTAATGCCACCTGGTGAGAAAGAACCCAGGAAGAAGGTAAATTTTGTAAGCATTTATAAGTTAAGAGATGGGACAAATTATGATGAGAAAACACAATAACGGGGGACCCAAAGCTTAGCTTCTTTGATTCCAGGATAAGGAGCTCTGCAGCTGCTAAGGCATGGATGCAAGGTGCCCAGCCCTGACTGGTAAGGTCTACCTTCTTTGACAGATAGGCTACAGGTGCAAAGGAGGGTCCTACCTGATGCCCTAGAGTTCCCAGAGTAAATCCCTCCTTCTCTGCTACATAGAGGGAGAAGAGACGGGTTAAGTCTGTGAGGTGAAGCACTGGGGCCTGAAGAAGAGCCTGTTGGAGCTTTGGAAAGGTTTAATGTCATGATGGAGGAGGGGCTCATGTGGTGAACCCTGAGCTGCCTCGTATAAGGGGCAAGCAAGGAGAGAAAAAGATGGAACCAAAGACCGTAGGAAGCCAACTGTTCCTAGGAAAGACAGAATCTCCTGTTTAGTAGAAGGGACTGTAAGAGACTGGATTTGATGCTTTCTGTCTACAGTAATAGTCTTGTGGGTTGGAGTAATGGATAGACCCAAATAGGTGACCTGGGGAGTTGACATTTGAACTTTAGAAGGAGATACCCTGTAACCTCGGCTGGATAAGAAATTTAGGAGAGCAGAGTTGTCAGTTTGACTAACCTGTAAGGACGGGATACGGAGTAAAATATCATCTACATACTGTATTAGTTTAGAGCCAGGAAGAAACAGAGAAAGCAGGTCAGAGGCCAGAGCCTGACCAAATAGGTGTGGACTGTCTCTAAATCCCTGTGGCAGAACAGTCCAGGTCAGCTGTGTGGACCGCTGAGTGTCAGGGTCAGTCCAGGTGAAAGCAAAGATATTTTGAGACCGAGGAGTGAGAGGAATAGAAAAGAAGGTGTCTTTGAGATCTAGAACTGAGAAGTGAGAGGTTCCTGAAGGGATAGTGGACAGGAGAGTATAAGGGTTAGGCACTACAGGATGAAGGGGAACCACTGCAGAGTTAATGATCTGGAGGTCTTGAACCAGGCGGTAGGTTCCATTAGACTTTTTAACTGCAAGTATGGGGGTGTTTAAAGGTGAAGAGTTTGGGTGGAGCAGCTTTTTCCTGAGAAGGTCAGAAATAATAGGCTTAAGTCCTCTTAGGCTCTGGAGTGAGAGAGGGTACTGAGCTTGGGTGATATACCTGGCAGGATCTTGTAGCTGGATAATAATCGGCTGATGGTGTCTAGCAATAGAAGGGTTTTGGGTATCCTTGACTTTGGTGTCTACCTGAGAGGCTGGCAAGGGAAAAGAATTGTTAGAGTGTGTCTGGGATGAGGCGAATATGTGGAGTGAAAGAAATGGACACTCCTACCTTAGCTAGAACATCCCTCCCCATTAAAGGTACAGGGCAGCTTGGCACCACTAAGAATGTGTGTGTGAGAGGGATGCCTCTGAAAATGCAATTAAGTGGTGGTGTCTGATGAGTCAAGTAAGGCTGTCCCCCAGCCCTGACAATAGAGAGACGAGCAGGAGAGTTGGGCCCCCAAAACTCTCTCAGGACAGAGTAGGTAGCTCCAGTGACCAAACAGAATGAGATGGGGAGCCCATTTCCTTTTATTACTACCCTTGGTTCCCTGTGTGAGATGGGAGTGTCTGGGGCAGGAACCAGGCAGCCTCAGTCATCAATGTAGGCCAAGCCTAGAAAGTCAGCCAGAGGATGCTCTTCGTCTGGCATTCCTATGTCACTTGGGACATTAGGACAGTCAGCTTACCAGTGACCCTTTTGGCAACACTTTGGAAAGGCCTTGTCAGTGCCCTTCGTGGGGCTGTAGAGCAAGCCCGGGCCCAATGGCCTTCTTTCATGCGCTTGAAACAGGGACCAGACAGCTTTTGGGGAGCCGGTTGCATGGTGCTTGCATCTGGCAGTTCCTTTTCTGGGCCTTTTCATCTCTTCCATGGTACACCTTAAAAGCAATCGTCAGCATATCTGCCTGTGCAGTTAGAGGGCTGTTCTGCAAATGTTTAAGTTTATCCCTGTCAGGGAAGCTCTGTGATAAAAAGTGAGTCATTAGGAGCTGCCTGCCCTCGGGACTCTCCGAGTCTAAGCTAGTGAACTGAAGTAGAGCCTTGGTGAGCCGCTCTAAGAAGTGAGACGGATTTTCGTCCTTATCCTGAATTACCTTTTTTAGTTTTTCACAGTTTACTGGTTTTAGGGCAGCCTTACAGAGACCTGTCAGGAGACAGGTAATAAACCTATCTCTGGCTAGACAGCCACCCTGGGTGTTATAGTCCCAGTGTAGTTCTTGGTCAGGAACCGCCCCAGCTCCTGGGGGATGTGAAAGGTTAGTCTGATGAATCTCGTCTGCATGGGTCCTAGCCTGTTCCCATACCCACCTGCACTCCTCAGGAAGTAAATTATTAGAAAGTATCATGAATATATCATGAAAGATAAGACTATAAGATTGAGTTATATATTGAAACTGTTTAATAAAGGAAGCAAAATTAGAAGTATAAGAACCCAGCTTACTTTCTGTCTGAGAGAGTTCTGCTAGAGAGAATGGAACATGAACTTTTTTGAGATATGGTTTCTTTGTGTAGCTTTAGAGCCTTTTGTGGAACTCACTCTGTAGCCCAGGCTGGCCTCAAACTTACAGAGATCTGCCTGCCTCTACCTCTGGAGTGCTGGGATTAAAGGTGTGTGCCACCACCACCTGGCATAGTTATGTTTTTTATCTTGAAAAATACATTATTTTTATCACTTTAAAATATCACTTATTGGTATTATATTTAACATTTTAAAGAGAATTACTGCTCTTATCTATTTGTTTCTGTTCTCTAATGTGTCTAGGTCATTAACTGTTTCATTCCTTTTCTATCAAGAGCTGTTGATTATTAATTTCTGTGTAGAGCAGTGTCTTCTGTAGCCCAGGCTTGCCTCATGCTATGTAATGGAGAATTGCATTCAACACTTAAACCTGCCTCTGCTGCCCAGTGCTGGAAAGACAGTCCTGCCTCTTCCTCTAGGCTGGACACAGTGAGAAGGAAAAATAAAGCAGTTAATGAGTGTTCAACCGTCTCCCTGGCTTTTTTCTGGGGCATAAACATGAAGAGGGACCTGTGTAAGAATTGAGTTCACTGAGCATCTTTAAAGTTGACACATTGAAAGACCAGAAAGGGAGGGACAGGACAAAGGGTGAGAGCTTTCCTGTTTCAACAGTATTTGAGATGAGCGATGTGGAACAATGAAATCAATTTTAGATGATCCACAAACGTCCTGGCTGGTTGTTTCTTCGGGTCCACAGAACAGCACATTCAGTAATCTGGATAAAGGACTGACCCTATATTGAAACAGAATTACCGTAGTTACATTTGGTCAACCAGTATAGACAATCTGGGTAAAGTGGTGTGGCCCTGCCTAACAGGACTGCTATTTTCCTTGTTTAAGATGTGTAGCCTCAGAGGAAAAAATACATGTGA
This sequence comes from Peromyscus nudipes, assembly GCA_902168325.1. Classification (NCBI taxonomy): domain Eukaryota; kingdom Metazoa; phylum Chordata; class Mammalia; order Rodentia; family Cricetidae; genus Peromyscus; species Peromyscus nudipes. Next base: position 3,526 of record CABHPH010153766.1, read on the forward strand.
GTAATCTTTGGTTTGCTCTCACACAAATCCCTAGTATCTGAAACACATGGCCATGGATTCTATTCCAACTTGGCTAAATAATTCTTTGAGATTATGACAATACCATATGCACAGTCCCTTTCCTACCTACAAGCCCTACCATTGACCACTAATTGTTTTCTAATTTTTCGCCTGTTTTTCTTTAACATTTACATAGTTACAACAGTTACTATTTGAATGTGACCTGTGTTTGCCTGCAGGACTTCCCAGATATGAAGCAAAGGTTTGGCTGCACTGGACAATCAGTGTGTATTTGTACACAAAGGAGTATGTACTTTGGAAAGGGAACAGGAAGTACTCTGGGAGACTGGAAGACTTTTGAAAATACAGATTTCTCAGATGAGCATCCTGTCTGCTCCTAAGGTGGAAGGGCAGAGCTGAGAAGGCCTGTGCTGTGTGTGTCATTTGATCTCTGATCACCCAGTAGGGGAATGGCCTCTGTCCTGAGTCTGAGCTGGGTGGTCTTAGCTAATGTGGGACCTCAGGAAGGCTTAGCAATTAGGAGCACCAGTGGAAGGAACTTGCAGTTTCTTTCCAGGATTCTCACCTTGCTCTGCTGTAGGAGCTGTGAGGGAGACCAAAATTCACACCATGGTGATTGTGGGGACCACTGACCCAAGACCAAGAGGAGAAGTTCTGCTGAGCTGTCACAGCTTCTGTGACTGTGAAGGACCATGAACCAGACTGTGGTTCTTTTGGTCCATATTGTGATCTGGAAAATGTCCCTTCTTTTCTGAGTCTCTCTGAGTGTGAATTCAGTGGTGACGGGGAGGCTCTGCTTCCCTGGCTATGGGAGGCTGTGATATCTGTAATATATTTGCATGTTGTTAGTCAAGTGGAAAGAGCAGATTCTAGATCATGTAGATCATGTGGCAGGAAATAGACATTAAATTATTCTTCTAAACTGTTTTGTGATTGGGTATCAGTGGGAGTTGGTTTGTCTGAAACCACATGGGGACATGAGAGTTCACTGAGCCATAGCATGAGATTTCCTCCATTTGCCAAGAAAACTCTAGAGCTTGGGCTCTCTCTGTTTGGAAGATATATCCATTGTAGCATGAGTCTTAACAGGTCTTATTAATAAAATCAAACCTGAGCCAGGTATTGGGGTGAACATTGGAAGGTCAGAGAGACAGAAACAACCACAACTAACCTCACCTGGCCAACTTCTCAGCTGATCTTGTTTCCTCAGACTGGATGCCCCAAGCCCTCATCCAGAATGGGTCTCAGTTGAACTGCTGCTCAAAAGTCTGAATGCTTAACCAGCCCAATGCTTCTCCAGGCCAAATGCTTCTCCAGGCCAAATGGTTCTCCAGGCCAAATGCCTCGAGTTTCTGGTCCTCACGCCTTATATATCTTTCTGCTTTCTACCACCACTCCCTGGGATTGAAGGCGTGCTTTCTGGGATTAAAGGTGTGGATCACCACGCCTGGCTGTTTCCCATGTGGCCTTGAACTCACAGAGATCCAGATTCTGTCTCTGGAATGCTAGGATTAAAGGCGTGTGCTACCACTGCCTAACCTCTGTTTAATATTGTGGCTGTTCTGTCTCTGACCCCAGATAAGTTTATTAAGGTACACAATATTTTGGAACACAATACCACCACAATCCATAGCTACAGGGTCAGAAACAGCATTTAAAGGTCACTTTGAGTTAATTTTGTGGGAGTTGTGAAATTTGTGTTTATTTAATTTCTATACACATAGAATTATAGGTAGTTGGATAATATTTGTCATGATTCCACATTTCCTCTGTGTGCTTCCTTTGGTCTCTTGATTAAAAGTTGACTTTATTTTTCTGCTTTTGTTCTTGGCTTTTTCTCTCCATCTACTTTATTCATTCTCCAATATTTTACATATTCTTGATGGTTGCACCTTTGTGTTAAATATAGAATTCACGTTGTGTCAATATGTGTACTACTTTTTTCATAATCCTATGAGCTTTCTCAGAGTTACCACGTTGAATTTGCCTTTGGAATCAGGTATCCTGTCATAAATTGTTGGGAGTCTTCTTTGGATTGTATTCAACTCATGCTACAAATTTACCACACTCAATATATTAATATTGATGCATCATGTTCCCGATAAATCATTTGTAGACTTCTGTATTTATTTACATTTTGTGGTTCTATTTGTTAATCTGTGATCGACTTTTAGTTTTTTGATTAGAAAGTACTATGGGGCTTGGCCAGTGTCTCAGCAAATGTTTTTGGAAACAATCTGTGTTCACATCCCAACAACCAAGTTGGGAGTTTCATAAGCATGTGCTTCTCCAGATCCAGGGGATCTGACATGCTTTTCTCTTATGTGTCAACCCTATATACTTGGAAGACCTTCTTTCTTACACATGTTATCGCACACATGAAAATTAGTATAAACATTTTTTCAAAAGTTCTAGTGACATAAAGCAATTAGAGCAAAATAAGTTGTTTTAGATGTGTAATATAAATCATATACTTTGGATCTAAAAATCTCTTATCTTGTATTTGTTGGGGAAATGTTTCAGTTCCTCACTGATTCAGACTCACATACAGTCATCATTTAGGAAACAAATAGGTGTCTCCTAGCAAATATCATTTTCTTTATCATAAGAGTATGAGATCTTTTAATAGTCAAAATTATTTACTATAAAGTTAAAATGCCAGAAGGCTTCAAGTGAATCTCTCTAATTTTGGTGGAAAAACCCTTCTCACCCAACTCATTTTTTATTATTAGCAAATGAGAGAACTGGCATGCACAGGATGAATGAAGACCAGAGATTTCTTTTAGTGTGATTTAGATTATAATCTTGTAGTTCTTGTTAAAGGACCATGATATATATTGTAGGTGTGTCTTTGTGTCTTTATTTTGTCAGTGGAGCTATGTTTATAGTTTTATTGCCTTCTGATTATATTGTTTCCCTGAAAAATAATGAACCATCACCAACCTTTATATTCAAAAAAAATTATTAATTCATTTTATAATTACCTTGAGGTTTTCTGTTTCTTTGTGAACTTTGTGTACAGAGACACTTTGAGTTTTCTTGATCTGAGAGGCTTGTCTATCCTCATTCCTAGACATGTCTGTGTTTCCAGTACCTGTTATCTTCATATTTTTTTTCTGCTTAAATAATTGATAAGGTTAATTAATACATTGGTATTGAGTTTCTAAAACCTCTGAGGTATCATTGTCTGTTTGTCTTAATTAGCTTTTGCTGTCAACATGATGTGACCTAGATTAATGTGTGGGAACATCACCTGAGAGTGTTCCCAGATCAGAATTAATTGTTACAATGAGTTAGAGAGATTGTGTTGATTGATGATGTGGGAAGGCTCTTCCATTGAGCATGGCAATATCCATAAGCAAGTGGACCTTGGCTGGTTTCCCCATCGATTTCTGCATTCAGGTTCTAGCTTGAGTTTCTATCCTAAGCTCCCACAATGATGTGATATGATATGGTAATATCATCCAAATAAACCCATTCATTACTTAAGATACTTTTGATTGGAAAATTTAATCACAGCAAGAAACGTACAAGTTAGGACAAAACATGGGACAACAGAAGTGATTTGGTTACAGTATAGGACCTAGGACTGTTGAAGGTATTAAGAGTTTAGATGGCAAAAGCCATAGAGAGCTGTACACAGAGCTTAAGAGGCTAATCTTGTAGGCCTGCTAAGATGGGAGAATTGTGAGTAATGCAGTGGAGGTCAAGGTCATAGCTTTTCAGTGGGAAATGGACTCCAGGAAAAATATAGCCAGAGGTCATTTCTATGATATTTTGGCTCCAAATCTTTCTTACTTTCTCCCTTCCCTGAGAAATTGAGTAAGTCAGAATTAAAAGCAATGGGCTGATTTCTTAGAGAAAATGTCGATTTTGTTGCATGTTTACTACTGATGACTCATGCAGGTCTCCAGTGAAAAAGAAACAAAGAAGTGAAAAATTTGTGTTTTGTAGAGAAAATCACTAGGTAGTTTCAGATGGCAGTCCAGGGGTGAAACTGACACCATTCTCTGATTATAGTAGAATGGAATTAGGAATCATTTCATTGACTTTTTCTTTTCAGTGGACTGTGTTTGGTTTTACCTTAATTCTCTGAGCCATTCAACTTCCAGTTCTTGTACACCCAGGAAGTGTTGGGCATGGGCTCCCTCTTGTGGTCTGTGTCTCAAATTACACCAGTCATTGTTTGGACATTAGGCACGCTCTGAGCTGCTATTGCCCAACATATCATGCCACAGGTGTGGTTCAAATATTTTTTGGTTCTATTGTTATCAGTCCCACCACGGGGAGCCTTGTCAGGCTACAGAAGCTGTCCAGTTCACGTTCTCTATTCTCAGTTACTTGGAGTCCTCACTTCAGACACACTCATAGCTTCCTGGAAATTTCCACTGCACTAGATTTTCACATTGCCCCCTAATATCTTCCTTATTCCAATCTTCTCTCCATGTATCCACTCCCTCTGTCCTTTGTTTCCTCATCTGATTATTCCTATTCCTGCTGCCCATCCACCCACAAAATCTTTATATTTCCTCTTTTTAGGGGAATCTGTGCATTCCTCCCCACAGCTGTCCTTTTTACTTGTCTTCTCTGGGTTTCTGGATTGTTCTGTGATTATTCTTTAATTACCAGTTAATACCCACTTATAAGTGAGTACATATCATGTTTGTCTATGTGGTTCTCGTTGCCTCACCTAGGATAATAAAAAAAAACTCAGGAAACTTAACCTGAACAAACCATATAATCTAATAAAAATGAAGTATAGATCTAAACACAGAATTCTCAACAGAGGAATCTTAAATGGTGAGAATCACCTAAAGGAATGTTCCACACTTAGCCATCAAGGATGTGCTAATAAAATGAACTTTGAGATTTATTTTACACCTTTCATAATGGCTAAGATCAGTAACACAAGAAACATCACAGGGTGGCATGGATGTGGAAGACAGGGAACATTCCTCTATTGCTGGGGGGAGTGGAAACTTGTACAGCTTTAAATCAACATGGTGGTTCCTTTGAAAATTAGGAATTGACCTATCTAGAGACCCAGTTATACCTCTCTTGGGTATATACCCAAAAGATGCTCCTCCATCCTTCCACAAGGTCACTTGCTCAACTATGTTCATAGCAGCTTTATTCATAATAGCTCCAAACTGCTTTGTGTTTGAGAGTTTGTTCCTGGTTTTGGTTTTCATAATTTCACATATTCCCTTGAGATGTTGTTTATCCTGGCTGGGATATCCATAATTATTCAGGAATACATTTGAACTCATGACCCTTATGTGTCAGTCTCCTGAAAACAAGTACAAGAGAAGATGATGTACCCCCAATGAGTGGTGTTTTGTCCACATGTTTCAACCATGTTAGTGTTAAAATGCTTAATCAAAAAAAGCGTAAGACACAATAAATACCCTGTGTGTTTCCAAATCATCATTTTCATCTGTATTCAAGAGCTGTAACAATGTAAGATAACAAGAACTCAATTGTATATTTTCCTGCAGACCTGCTTGGGGAGGGGTTTCAGGCCTCTGAGATGAGTGGAGTCTGCAGTGGTTAGAAAGAAGGAGGAGATGGACATGATCTGAGGGTGAATCATGATGGCTCCCAGCAGCATTCAATTGAAAAAGATTTTGTTTATACTCTATAATTACATGTAGGATTAAAAAGGAGTAAAGAAGTCTTAGGAGCTGGTATGTGGCTTGAAATTATGGGTTGAGGAAGATAGCCTTGATCTTGATAATAGACACCAGCCATATGTTAATGAAAGGAAAAAAGTTTCTCCTGCCACAGATAAGTAGAAGGAGTGCTTTAGGTACTAGTCAGTCCGTTTCCTCAATTCCCTGAAGTAATGGAGACCCTTTTCCAAATGCCTGACCTTGGGAAAAGGACTTCTTCCAAGGAACAGACACTATACTACAATTTCTTAAATTTACTCTATAGGCCTGTTCCCCTCATAACACTCCCAAAAGTGAAGATCCTGATGTCTCACACTTTTTCCATTGTACCATTCCATTCTAATTCCTCTATATTTATTAACTGAACTCTTGCTTTTTATTATCTCAGACTCTGGATGTGAAAAGTATGCATCTCTTCCTTGGAGTCAGGTGTGTCTAGTACATCTCTAACTTTCCTGATCTTGGTGCAACTAAGAGGGCACAAAGGAATCCCTGGTTCAGCAGTGGCAGGGATTTGTTTCCAATATTTATTTTGTTAAGAGAGTCTATCATTGTACACATTTTTATCATTTACCAAAGCCTGAACAAATTTCCCCAAAGGGAAAGGCATTAATAGTGAGAATCATTAATAATAAAAGCAAAAAGGTACTGGAGAAATGTGGTCCATCTGCAATGTCAAAATGTTGGAATGAAAGCTTACACCAGCATGCCAGGCCTTCATTTAGGTTGTTTGAAACAGTCTCAATATGTATCCTTGATGGGTCTGGCATTGCTGAGTAGAGCAGGCTGGCTTCAAGTTCAGAGATCTGCTTGCCTTGAACTCCAGAGTCCTGGGATTAAAGTCTATGCTGCCACATCTGGCTGTGATTTTTTTTTTGGTTTTTCCAGACAGAGTTTCTCTGTGTAGCTTTGCACCTTTCCTGGTTCTCACTCTGTAGACCAGGCTGGCTTTGAACTCACAAAGATCCTTCTGGCTCTGCCTCCTGAGTGCTGGGATTAAAGGCGTGTGCCACTACCACCCGAGATATTCTTTATATGACCACTAAATGTCAATGAAGGTTGTACTTTCAAAAAGTAGAATAATATAATGGGGCTAAAATTTTTGCCCTGCCTTACTTATTTTGTGACCTGGTCTTTAGTAGGCTGAGGTGGCTTTTA
>CABHPH010153767.1:0-46786 GCA_902168325.1 Peromyscus nudipes
AACAGGGACAAGGATCACCAGGGCTTACTCACTACCAGCCTGGCTCCAGGTGTAGCATGAGTCTTAAAAGTTCTTATTAATAAAATCAAATCTGAGGCCAGGTATTGGGGCGAACACTGGAAGGTCAGAGAGACAGAACAAGCCACAGCTATCTCACCTCGCTGAATCCTCAGCTGGTCTTGTTTCCTCAGACTGGATGCCCCGAGCCCTCATCCAGAATGGGTCTCAGCTGAACTGCTGCTAAAAGCCTGAATGCTTAACCAGGCCAAATGTTTCTCCAGGCCAAATGCTTCTCCAGGCCAAAGGCCTGCTCAGGCCAAATGCCTCTAGTTTCTGGTCCTCACGCCTTATATATCTTTCTGCTTTCTACCACCACTCCCTGGGATTAACGGTGTGGCTTTCTGGGATTAAAGGCGTAGGTCACCATGCTTGGGTGTATCCTTGAACACATGAATTTCTGCCTCTGGAATGCTAGGATTAAAGGCGTATGCTACCACTGCCTAACCTCTATGTTTAATATTGTGGCTGTCCTGTTCTCTGACCCCAGATAAGTTTATTAAGGTACACAATATTTTGGAACACAATACCACCACACTCCAGGTTTAGTGGGAGACCCTGTCTCAAGGAAGTAAGATGGAGAATGATAGAACACGACACTTGATGGCCTCCTCTGTTCTCTGCATGAGTATGTGGGTACTGCACACATGCGTGCATGCACACATAGACACATGTACATGTCCTAAATACTAATAAGAGGATTAATTAACCAAGAAGGCATAATAAGCATATATATATAGTATATATATATGTATGTATGTATGTATATCACAAAGATTTGTGAGGAAATACTGTCCAAAATGAGTAGAAGGTGACAGTCATAGTTGGAGATTTTAACATTCTTCTCTTGGTAGCTAAGAGAAGAATTTAGCACTGTCAAGCCAATTTGAACTAATAGACATTCATATAACTCAAACCCAACTGACAGTAGCAGACTACACGCTCTTTGAAAATGTTCAAGAAATAATAACAGTAAAGTAAGTCCAAATATGTATTGAAAGATCTAAATCTTACAGAAAATGCTCTTGGACAAATTGGAATTAGTGATAAGCCTTTTTTTTTAATTCCACAAGTATTGGGCAAGAAATAACATGCTTCTAAATCCACTTGTTCATAGCTAAATTAGAAAATCCTTCAGTTGAATGACTAAAAGGGCATAAACATGTCAGAAAATAGCAGGTGTGTTTAAAACTTGAAATGTCGCAAGAGGAAAAGCAACAGAATACACAGGGAAGGAAGTCAAGCAGGCTCTCACTGGGCGTGGGGATATAGTCCTGTAATGCTAGCTTCCAGAGGCAGGAAGAGTGTAAGTCAAGGCCTGCCTGGGCTACCGAGCAAGTTCAAATCTAGCTTGGGCAACTAAGCAAGACCACATCTCACAAAGGGCCTAGAGATACAACCCAGTGGCAGTACTTGCCAGGTATGCACAGGACTGAGAGTCAACCCTGAGTACTGAACAGGAAAAACTGGAAAGGCTTACAAGGCAAAAAAAAAAAAAAAATTAAAAACACATAGAAAACAACATGTCTAATATTCGGGGCAAAAGAGGGTACCTAAGTACAGATTCTACAGTCATCAAAAGGAGAATTGAGCAATAATATAAATGACCTCAAATCAATTATCTATCAACTATACAGTGTTCTGAAAACACAACTGATCAAAGCCCACAAGAAGAGAAAAACAGGTGACTCAGACAGCCTGTCCGCCAAATAAATTAAATTCATCGTCAGCAGCCAGCACACTGTGAACCAGTGCGTTCACTGGTGAAGTCCATCAGCCGTCTGATGCAAGAGCAACAGTAGTCCTTACACCGCTCCTTCACTCGATGAGCCTGCGCTTGTCCCCAAAGAGGGTTGTGACTTCAAGAAAAGTGACCTTTTAATTGTATACCTGGATCCTGGGGAAAGAATGTGGAACAAACAACAACATTGCTCACAACTGTGTCTCCCTGGGGAAGAATTCCTCCAATGATAAACCACCTTTATTAGGAGATTTAGTCCTAATGGAAAGTTCTTCCAACTTGAACACATCTCTGGTGGTTGCCTTTGGGGAGAAGGAGCAGGTAGTGCTTGACAAGGGACATGAAGAGGGGTTACCAGGATCTGCAGATAGCCTCTTCCTTGACCGGCTGGTGGTTGTGCAGTATGTTTGGTGAAACTTTATCCATCTCTCACGTATGATGTGTGCTGCGTGGCCTGCGCGTTAGTTGCATTTCTGTTGCTGGGACAGAATACCCTGACAAAAAGCAAGTCAGAGGAGAAAAGGGTTTAATTTGGCTCACACATCCAGAGAACATACAGTCTAATATGACGGGGAAGGCAGAGCAGCGGGGCGTGAGGCTGGCCTGGCAGTCAGGAAAGAGAGAGACAGAGACAGAGAGAGACAAAGAGACAGAGAGAGAACAGGAGCCTCCTCCTCCCTTCCTCCAGCAAGGCTCCACCTCCTAAAGGAGTGATTCTCAACCTGTGGGTCACAACCCCTTTGTCAAACCTCTGTCTCCCAAAACATTATGATTATAACAGTAGCAAAATTACAGTTATGAAGTAGCAACTAAAATAATTGTATGGTTGGGGGTCAACACAACATGAGGGACTGTATTAAAAGGTTGCAGCATTAGGAAGGTGGGGAACCACTGTCCTAAGGTTCCATAACCTCCCCAAATATTGCCAGCAACTGGGGGACAAGAGTTAAAATAAACGAGCCTGTGGGGAATATTTCTTATTCAAATCACAACAAATGCACAAAATTCATGTGCATACACCAAGATTTCATTAATGGGTACAAAGCATCAAAGATTAACAGTAACATTAGCTATGATTCCTACAGTACTCAGGGCCCTTATAGGGGCTTTTGCCTGATTTCTGAGGTAAAAGAACACAAAGTGAGTCATTGAAAATATGAGGATGGGATATCAAGCCATTTAGTTGATGATTACACGATACTGAAAAAACAGTGATTGCTATTGAAAGAAGACAGTGAGATAAAAATTGGCTTCCATCCTGCAACTATATAATACAATGGTTTTCACATATTAAAACAGTAACTTACTCTCAAGGGAGAGGATATGACAGTGTTTACTCTAAATTAATTTCCTTTATTTATATTTGTCTTTCTTGACTAAGTAATTTTGAATTGATGTATAATATAATGGCATTCACAAACACAAATCTTTTTTTTGCCGGGAATTGAACTGAGGGCATCATACAGTTAGGCAAGTGCTACCACCTCTGAACTGTATCCCTGGCCCCTTTTTCCTTTTTGTTTTGAGACAGTCTTGCTGAGCTGTCCACACACTGAACTTGCACACCTCCTGCTTCAACTACTGAGGAGCCGTGAGTACATTCCTGCATCATCAGGTCTGGCCAACGCGCACAACTCTCAAGCACATAGCTTGCTGGAGTTCTATAATCCAAACATGCCTGTATAGCTAGCACTGAAGAGAAGGTTCCGAACATTATCAGCACCCCCAGAAACTTCTCTTCATACCTCTTTCCATCTTGCTGTACCCCCTTGTCAAAGATGACTAATCTAACGTCTGTCACCACAGTTAAGTTTTATTGGTTTGAAAACTCGATCCATACACTCCATGTCTTTGTGTCTGGCCTTCACTCAACACGTGCCCATGGGCTCAATTCTTGTTTTTAGTACTACCATCAACACTGTCATTACATCATCATCCAACAAGCCTCAGGGGCAACGCAAAGATCAGGGGCTTTGCAAACTGAGCAGGGCCTGAGTCTTAGCTCTCCTGGTCTTGGGATAGATTTTTGAACCTCTCTGACCTCAGTATTGGAAATATTACAAATAATCTCACTAATGGGATAGCTTTGTTTGACATGGTATAATCCCAGAACTTGGAAGGTAGACATGAGAGGGTCAATGAGTTCAAGGTTATCTCTGCCTACATAGCAAGCTCTAGGGTAGTGGTTCTCAACCTTCCTGATGCTGTGACCCTATAATACAGTTCCTCATGTTGTGGGGACCTCCAACCATAAAGTATTTCACTGCTACTTCATGACTGTAGTTTTGCTACTGTTATGAATCATAATGTGAATGTTTTTTGGAGACAGAGGTTTGCCAGAGGGGTCACCATCCACAGGTTGAGAACCACTGCTCTAGGGCGACCTGGACTATACAAGACTATGAGAAGAGGAGGAGAAGGAGGATGAAGAGGAGAGAGAGAGGAGGACGAGACTAAGGGAAAGGAAGAGAAGGAAGGAGGAGAAGAGGAGGGGGAAGGGAGAGGAGGAAGGGAGAGAGGTAAGACGAGGAGAAGGAGGGGCAAGGTATATTTTACTGAACAGCCACTGTGTGTCCGAGGCTTAGGGAGGTTCAGTGCCATTTCATTGGCCTTCGTAGTCAGTACACCACGTGTGTGAGCCTTGCCCTCTGCTCCTCTCTTCCAAATTCCAGATCACAGAAGGTTCGGCCAATGGTCTCAGCATTCAGGTCTGGAAAAACTGAACTAACAAGTTGGAAAGGGAATGTGGGCACAAGCATTGTTCCTAGAGAATCATTCCATGCAATTCCACAAGAGAACCTGCACAGCCCCCAGGAAACTCAACAGGGAAGCATGCAGCCCTTGCAACGGGACACACATGATCCAGGAAGAAAAGACTAGAAAGCACATCCTTCATGCATAGACAGGCACAGGGACAACTGGCCCCAGTCCCCATGAAGTTTAAGGAACAATGAAAGAGGTCATCGTGACATGGTGGCCTAGTAACACATGAAGGTCAAGCAAATACTAAGCCCACAGAACACAACTTAAAATGAAGACACTGGTCCTTGGTCCTTGGTCAGTTTGGCTGGAATCACCATCATACTGTCATAACCATGCCCCCAAGGTCACACAGTCCCAACACAGACCAGCTGCACACAAAATGAATGAACAAAATAATCACGGTGACATCACCAGAGCACAGTGTGTTACTCATCCCATTTCCACGTGGGAAAGTTCAGTTAGCAAGGGACAGGGGCCTGAGCCGTCCCCAGATAGTTAATAAAAAATATTATGTTGGGGAAAAACATATTGTAAAAATAAAACCCTTTACCAATGTAAAATAAAAATTTGTTTAAAAAAAAAACTTTCTGTGATTGGATAATTATCTTTAAAATATACGGAAGGAAGATTTCTGCTCAGCATCAATTTCTCTCCCATCCAAGAAGTAAAGACTAGATGGTGACTGTAACACTCCATTATTATGAATTATTATTATGAAATATCATTATGAATCGGATATCTGTTTACCTGTCAGTTTAATAAAACTGGTAACTGTTTAAAAAAAAAAAAAGAAAAAGAAAAGAAAAAAAAAAGAGAAAAAAGAAATGGGCCGAGACCTAAGCCATCTTCCTTAGACTGTGATGTCTTAGGATGTGTGAGTTTGGCCTATATAGCTTTACTACTTTAAAATATCATTTTGAACAGTGTTCAGGTGGTCTAATTCACATGTCCCCTGGATGAGGAGGCCGTGGGGTCTGGTCATCTGTAAAGGGGTTCCTATTTCCTCTGGCTCACCCCAGCTCCTCTGCCTTAGCCCCCACTGCTATATCCGCCTTTTCTTTTGCTGAAATTATTTCGGTGTCTACCACATTGAAATAAGAGCAAAATTCACAATGCAGAACTGCTGAACTGCTACTCAGCTCACAGACAACAGAGAGGGGCAGGAACATGTACTTAGGAGGCTCAGGTTTTTTTTAGTTGAAAGATTATTTCCTCTTAGAATAAAATTGTGTAAATTCGTTTGCTTCAAGAATTGGGTTAGGTGCCTGTGGGGGAGTGAAGTTACATTAATTTTAGCCCAATTTGCATTTTAGTACAATAACATTTTCAGTTTGGAGTGTGGAGGAGAGGGAAGCCGTCTGGATTACATGTCTTAAAAGGGGACACAGTAGAGCCATGTCTCCTGTTGCTAATGTTGGCATTACTGGGGCTCAGAGAGATGAGATCCCTTCCAACCTTTTATGTCCATCTTTCCATTTCTTCCCCTTCCATGGATAGGCCCTACTTCCCAAAAGGTCTGCAACCTTGCAAAACAGGTCCACCAGCCAAGGACCAAATGTTCAAACACATTAACTCGTGGGAGACATTTCACATCCAAACCATAACACATTAAAGGTGATTAATAGGCTAACTACCCTGCTTTGACCAATGCATGTGTGTAGTCAAAAATCATGCCACATCCCATGAATAAATGCATCTATTATGTGTCAATCCAACATACAGTGAAACCAAAACCAAGATAAGAATGAGACTCCGAACTTAAGTCATCCCCCTCTGCGCTCAGGTGTGTTCGCTGAAGAGATGCTGGGGACGCTGGTCTTCCCATTCTGCCTGCCTTCTGATCTACAGCTGCCATCGTGCTAGGTCAGCGGGATCAGAGTCACAGGAGGAGAGGTGGGTGGAGGGAAGGGAAGGCCCAGCCTTGCTTAGCCTGTGACTGTGCTCCCTGGACCGGGTCAGTGAGTAAGGCTGCACAAAAAACATTCCACTGGAGAGGAGTCTAGAAGGGAGCAGACCCATTCTCTGTAACTAGTTTTGTCTCAACTTTTCAGATTTCAAACCAGGTAAGAAGAGCAACACACAGGGCAAGCTCTTCTTCATTGTGGTTATGCCATGCTTGTGGGGGGCTCTTCCAATAGCCAGCACACCAGTACCTTAGTAAAACCCAATCACAAAAGGCCTCCTCTAAAACCACAGAAGACAGAATGACCAATCTCAAGTGTGTGGCATCCAGCAGGTGTTCAATAAATTGCTGCCATATAACACTATCATCCCCTCTCTTTTCCCACCTGGCAGGGGAGAGGACACTACAGGAAGTCCCAGTAGACCCCTGTTCAAAAAGGCATCAGAATTCTTTCCTACAGATGCTCTGTGGTCAACCCATTTACATTTCCCAAAACCCAATTCTTGTACATTATTCAACATTTTTAATGACGTCACAAGTAAAACCACAGGCTGCAGGACTAACGACTCTTCAAAAATATCCCAGGGTTGGCACATCCACTAGCTTTGGTGATGTTCCAATGTGAAAATTAAAACAAGAGAGTCCATTGTGGGGTTAGGATTCCTCTACTTTCCCAAAAGTGAACACAACTGTTCTGCAGATCCGCGTGAAAAGTCTAAAACACAAATTGAAAGTTGGATTGGAGATGCCTCCTGAAAATCTGTTTATACCAGTTCTTTGGAAAAATACAGAATTAGCTGGCTAATTCTGTTCCACCACCCCTTGGATTGGCGAATAATGATTTAGACTATTTCCTGTCAACCCACCAAATCAAAAAGCATGCGCTTTCCAGGAAACCTGAAACTACTAATTACCCAGACTGTGTTTGCATATATGCCTTGTACGTGTGGTATGCGCGTGTCCTGCCCCTCTGTGACGTTGGGGGCGTTGAGGTTTCCCTGCACAGAGAGCTGAACGTTTTGTTTTGTTCCTGGAAACGTCTTGGAAGCACAGCTGTTGTCAACCCCATTGTAATTTGGCTGACGCCCATGGAAAACACCAGCTCTCTGAAGCCGGGGGTGGCTTTAGGACATCAGAGGGCCCCACAGAGCAGGTGTTTCTGTTCATCCACTCCTAAGGGCTTGGGTGACTCCTTTATTTGCCAAAGATACTCCTTTCTTGTTGTTAGTTCAACGTCAGCACCCCACTCCTGTCACTGAGCTCCGGGGTGCTTGCTGCCCCTCGCTTTGCGAGCGAGAGACATTCTATCCTCTGTTGAACCCACGTTCTGTCCAGGGACTCGACCACCACCAATACTAGAGTTCCCTCAGGGAACTCCTGTGGAGGAGTTCTGTACTGCCTCTAAGTCCAGAGTCACACACAAAGGGCATCACAAAGCCTTTGCGCTTTGAGAGAAGAACACCACCTCAATGAGGTAAGAGAGGTGAATTAACATCCTAAAGCAGCAGGTGTTTAGGAACATCTCTCAGACCCCAGCCTCCTTCACTCACAGCCTCACCCAAGTCTGAAAACTCTGAAGCCAAGTGTACCCCACCGCTGGCGGATGTGTTGCCCGTGAGCTCTTTCTCTCTGGCTTTATCATCCATCACCGCGGTGAGATTTCCCAGCATGACTTGGTGTCGCTAAATCCTTCTATTAAATATGCAGAGAAGAATGTCCCTAAAAATGTTGGGTGAAGAAAAGTAAGGCACAGAAAAACGTGCGTGCCGTGAGCCTGCTCCAACCTGCCTGCAGATGCGCAGTGGGTCCCTGACAATGGCTGCCCTCCGGAAGCAGTGCTGTGAGATGCAAGAGGGATGGTGCTTAGTTCTTGCTTTTCAACATTCTGCAATGTAATGTGGACCCTATACTTTTCAAAGTGAGTCTACTCTCTGCACCCTCTTTCAGCTTACACTATGTCACCTCCTAGGCATCACAGGCACCTTTTCAAAATGTTAAACTTTGTGTGGAGGGGTATGTTTGTGCCACCACACATGTGCAGAGGTCAGAAGACAGCTTTGTGAAGTCGATGCTCTCCTTCCACTTTACGTGGGTTTGGGGGATTGAATTCGGGTTCTGAGGCTTGTGTGCCAAGGACTTTACCTGCCGAGTCACCTCACTTGCCCCCATAGATACCTTATTATAGAGGGGTTTTTTTTCCATTTTATTTGCCCATTTCTTATGATACAGTTGTTATTCATTTTTCTTATTCATATGCTATAATCATCCTATATACTATTGCTGTTATTTCTTTAAACAAGCAGTTATTTCAAGATAAATTAAAAGTAAGGAAAATAAAATGCTTTCTTTGGAGGAGCTTGAGAGATGCTTTAGTGATTTTTTAAAAAAGAGCATGTACTGCTCTTCCAGAGGACCCAAGTTTGGTCCCCAGGACCTACATCAGGTGTCTCACAACTGCCTGTAACTGCAGCTCTGCTGGGGGATCCAGTGCCCTCTTCTGGCCTCCTCCAGCATTGCACTCAAGTGCACATACCCACACACAGACATACACATATCTACATAACTAAGACTGAAATTTAAATACCAGTAATTATTTCCTTTTACCTTTACTTTTTCTTTCTCTGGTGCTCTTCCTTTCTAGTTAATGACCCATCATTTTTTCAACTTTTTTGTAGAATCTGTTTTAGTGTTTCTTATAGGAAAGTTTTATTGAATTTCATAAATTTTTGTTTGACTTGCTGAGAAAGTCTCTGCACCCCCAAACTGTTTTGCTGGGTAAGGATTCTGCATTGGTGGGGGTTTGTCTTACAGCACTTTCAGTGTCTAACTCTGTTCTTTTCTGGTTTGCAAGGGTTCTGATGAGAACTTTGCTGCAATTTTTATTTATGTAAATATGTTAATAATTATTTCCTAATACTTTATATACAAGGTATATTTTTACATCCTCAGGTTTGGTCCAAAGATGTCTCTTGGTCTTTAACTCTCTGTAGCTTGAGGGTGATAAGCTACATGGAGCTTGCATGCTTCACTAGGCTTGCTGTTCTTGAAACTTCTTGGAGCTGTGACTTGGTGTCTGTCGGCAGCACTGAAAATCCCCACTATCACTGGTTCAGTTATCCCTGCCGTTCCCTTGTCTAAGTCTGATTTTCTGATGATTTAATCCTAATTTTCTGTTCTGCTCTGTTCTTTAGTTTCTCATTTTTCCTTATCATATTTAAGCTTGAAAAGTTTTAACTGACCTATCTTCACTGATTTTTCCCACGCAATGTCCAATCTACAGATGAGTAGATCCACCAAAGCAACTCTTCATTTCTATTAGAGTGGAGTTTCTTACATTTCATTTTTTTATTACAGCATAATTACACAATTTCTCCCTTCCTTTTCCTCTTTTCCATGTAACCCTTTCATTCCTGATCAAGTCGTTTTGTCTGCAACATCCATTAATTCTCTTGTGCTGCCTTACTCTCCCATCAGCATCCACAGCATTACTCTTACTTACCCTTAAGCTGTTGGCTTGATGGGTCCAGCATCTGAACCATAGCTGAATCTGGTTCTAATGTTCACCTCATCGGGCTGCTTTTTTCTTGACTTTTGACACATCTCACAATACTTTGCTGAAGGCTAAACATGATGCATTGAGTAGTAGGACCTTCAGTGTGATGTTTTGTGTCAATTAGAAATTGGCCTAATGATTAGTATTTGTCACTGTGGGGATCAGAAACTTCCAATTTTTTAATACTTTGTGACATTCATTGCTGGTCATTCTAACAAAAGACACTGATACTCAGTTTGGCTGCTTGGTTATCAGAGTTTGAGTTATGACTTCTAAGATCTGACATTTCTAATTTAGTACATTGGAAATCCACTGTTTAATTTTTAATGAAGAGTTTTATTGTATTCACTGAAATAAAAACTTTTTTAATGGAGTTATCTCTCATAGGTGTCTATCTTTAGCTCTTAGGTGAATGAGCTTAAAAAGAATTAAGTTGGCAAGGAGTTACACCTGTAAATTTAGCAGGAATTACCAACATAGTCAGTCAACCTCTCCCTGAAGGGAGTATGATTTCCTCCTTGCTAAGTCTGGACTAGCTCTCTTTCCTCCCAACTTGGTAACCTTCTGTATTTAATTGGCAGCTAGTCTCTTAGACCCAGACAGCCTAGAAACAAGAGCTTCTACAAGCTCAAGAGGCACCACCTCCTTCCACCTGACTCTCAATAGATGGAGTGCATAGCCATCTCTAACACAAGAGAATACCTATGGCTTCATTTGCAAAGGCCATATGTAATCGCTTCTCAGCCTTTTGGCTAAGATCAAGTGCAAAGGCCATATGTAACACGAATCTTAAAAGGTCTTATTAATAAAATCAAACCTGAAGCCAGGTATTGGGGTGAATGCTGGAAGATCAGAGAGACAGAACAAGCCACAGCTTCCTCACCTCGACAGTTCCTCAGCTGATCCTATTTCCTCAGACTGGAAGCCTCTGAGTCCTCATCCAAATGAATCTCAGCTGAACTGCTGCTAAAAGGTGAAAAGCTTAACCAGCTCTAGTTCCTGGTCCTCACGCCTTATATACCTTTCTGCTTCCTGCCATTACTTCCTGGTATTAAAGGCATGAGTCACTATGCCTGGCTGTTTCCAGTGTGGCTTTGAACTCACAGAGATCCGGATGGATCTCTGCCTCTGGAATGCTAGGATTAAAGGCATGTGTGCCACCATTTTCTGGCCTCTATATCTAGTGACTGTTCTGTTCTCTGACCCCAGATAAGGTGCATAATGACCCATATTAGGGTGCATAATATATTGGGGAACACAATATCACCACAGCCATAGATGAGTGACCTCAGTGGCAAATACACAGCAAGGGGTGGAGGACTGGTGGTGGCTGTCTGTCTGATAGCAGTCCCTTCTAATGCAGAACTCTGTGAACGTGAAGGGACCCTCTGTTTGTGCTGCCAGGGAGCTTTGGACACGTGAAAGAACTTTCTCCAGCCCCACCCTGTGGCCAGTACTGAGGATTTTCCCCTCTCCCTTAAATAACTCGGAACAAGGCTAGTAGTAATAATGGAGGCTTCTCTGAAGTGTACTGAATCAAGCGGTTGAGCAGTACAGAAATTGCACTGGCCACAAGACTACGGGAAACTCCTTCATGTTCCAGGGGTTTCAACATCCTCAAGTATAAAATGAGAACAAAATATTGTGGTGATATATCATGTACCCTAATAAAATTTGCCTTAAGATCAGAGAGACAAAACAAGCCACTAGATTAAACATAGAGGCCAGGCAGTGGCACACGCCTTTAATCCCAGCACTCAGGAGGCAGAGGCAGGCAGATCTCTGTGAGTTTGAGGCCAGCCTGGGCTACAGAGTAAGTTCCAGGAAAGGTGCCAAAGCTACACAGAGAAACCCTGTCTCAAACCCCCCCCCAAAAAAGCCACTAGATTAAACATAGATGCCAGGCAGTGGCAGCACACACTTTTAATCCCAGTACTTGAGAATCACACGCCTTTAATCCCAGCACTAAGAAATAAGTGATATGGCTGGGCAGAGAAAGGTATATAAGGCTTGAGGAGACAGGAACTAAAGGCTTTTCAGGTGGAGAGCTTTTTTTGGCTGACTCAGAGGCATTCAATCAGAGGATTCGTGGAGTTGCCAAGGTAAAACATGGCAGTGGCTTGTTCCTTTGTCTCTCTGATCTTTCAGCATTTACCACAATATCTGGCTCTGGGTTTTTTATTAATAAGACCATTTTAAGATTCAAGCAACAAAATCTCCTCCTTGACTTTTTCTGACACTGTCCTTGGGGGGTTGTTGGGCAACTGAACAGAACTGGAGGGTGTGGCTCCAGGCTCCCCCCTTGCTTTTACAGTTTATGCTGTGAAGCTTGGCCTTGAAGAGAGCAGTCATGGTGTGAAAGTGTTCTAGCTTGCTGGGATGCCTGTCTAGATAGTGAGAAAGGTTTTCTTGCAGTTTTGGTATCTATGCCTGTGGGGTTTCTGGGTTTCTGGGTTTCTGGCTTCATTACTTCAGTTTGACATATATGAGGAAAAACCAAATCAACATCCAAACAACACAAGAAAAACAGCAGGGACCTCATGACAAAACCATCTTTGAAGTCCTGAGTCCATCTGCAGTCTGTCAACTCTCTCCATTCAAGTCTCCTCGCATTGGCCTTGGTACCATGCGCAGGGTCTCAGAGAGTAGAGAAAAAAAAAAGCAACAATAATAATTTTAAAAGATCACATCTGTGCCATCTTCCCAAATACAAAACTCTACCATCTTGTTTCATAATCTGCTTTCAAGGAATGTTCTTCTCTTGTAAATATAGATTACATGCGTTTTTAATGGCTACATAGTATTCCATCACACCAATATTCACTGCCTTGACTAAATCAATTATCTGTGGTTAGAGGAACAAGAGCGTCCCAGTACCTTCCTACAGATTTCTCCTATGAATACATGGAATTAACTAGCTAAGTACCTAAGTATTTCTCACAGTCTCCTTTTCCAGCGCAGAGGAGCGAATCCAAGGCCTTGAACGTGCCAGGCAGGCTCTACCACTGAATTACACCCCCAGTCCCTGCTGTAGTCTTTGTATAATCTGTGTGTGAACACATGTGTAGAGCTTAGAAGGCAACTTCAGATGTCAGGCCTCACATTCCCTCCCCCTTGTCTGAGACTGTTTTTTGACCTGCATGTACCAGGCTGCCTAAGCCACGAGCTTCCAGGGAGCCTCCCATCTCTGGTTCCCATCTTGCTGTGCAAACAATGGGATTACAGACACACGACCATGTGCAGTTTTCTGTGGGTTCTGGGGAGTCACACTGAGATCTGCATGCTCACACAGCAAGTGCCTTTACCCACGAGCCATCTCCCCCAGCCGCTGTCGTCTTCTTATTCCTTTAGGCTCCGTTTCCAGACATACACAGCTACTATAAAGGGTAGATATATTAAGGCTTCTAAAACTGCAGCCAGCTGCTTCCCAGAGATCCTGAAATGCTATAGAAAATTATGCAATACTAGCAGCAAGCCGTACCTTCAATGACTGGGATTTTTCCAGTTGATAGTCTAGTGTATCATTTTCAAAAATTACCTTTGCTTGGTTACTTGTAAGAATCATCATTGTGAAGTGATTGACTTTATTATGGTCCTGAGTGTCCCGGAGGAAGAAGGGAGACCGCAAAGGCTGATATCCAAGGCTTGGGGGAGCACCTTAGGTCTGCTAGAGATGTGGTGGGACTTTACTACATGTGATAGACAGTGACCGGGGCTTGGAGTGCCAGGTCTGACAGACACAAGCAGAGGCGAGGCAGGAGGCGAGCACTTCTCATGTCTCTCTGCAACCAGGGTTCTGCTGCTATTCATGAAGCCTTCTCATTTTTTCTTGATTTGTGGGGGCTTTTTACTAACAAAGTGTCTGTTAGTCATCAAGAATGGATACCGCAGCCGGGCGGTGGTGGCGCACGCCTTTAATCCCAGCACTCAGGAGGCAGAGGCAGGCGGATCTCTGTGAGTTCGAGGCCAGCCTGGGCTACCAAGTGAGTTCCAGGAAAGGCGCAAAGCTACACAGAGAAACCCTGTCTCGAAAACCACCCCCCAAAAAAAAAAAGAATGGATACCGGTCACCACAGTGAGTGAAAAAGCACTATTACAGTTGCCCTCGAACTAATATCCTTAAACACAAAATCAAGTGCACCTGCACGTGCAAACAGGAGCAGACGTGCACACTCACACAGAGCTCTGGTCTGTTTTCACTCCAGTCTTCCGTTCCTTGCTATAATTAGTCACTAGGAAATTATAATTAGCTCGCATTGCAGTTGGGTCCTAGGGATGGTCATGTAGGGTGAGTGCATGATGATGAGGACTGAACCTAAGAGAGAGGATGGGAAAAGAAGGGAGGAAGGGGGAGAGAGAGAGAGAGAGAGAGAGAGAGAGAGAGAGAGAGAGAGAGAGAATTCTTCCCAGCGCTTTATCCTCCCTCTTACACATAACCCTTGGCTTTGGACATTTTCTTCACGACTACTGGCAAGGTCACAATAATACTACTGCTTTGCATTCATCTCCAAAGTGTGTTTTATTCCAGTCCTTAAGTCAGAGTCTCTTCAGACCGCCAACCCCTTAAATCCGACCTTTAGAGTGACCATTTCACATTGCTGCTGTGTTTCACCTTGCTGACTGATGTATACTAGTTTCTATCTTATTAACTTCAGCTATCTAGACTTTGGAGTAAAAGGGATACCTATGCCATAGACAGGGGACATCTCAGGATAGCTAGGGCCCTGTGTCTTTGGTGTGCACTGTTTTCTTCAGGCTACAACATCTAGAGTCCTTAGATTTCATCAGAATATGCTGTGTCACAGACACTGAGAGCCAGTCTGATCCCCTGAGATGCATAAACCATGAGCTATCACAGGCACTACTCCCTTAGCTTTGAAAAACACAAATTTTCATGAATTGTGATTTGTCCAATTTTCATAAAAAGGGACAGTTTTGCATTTGTAATTTTAAACGTGAACTAAAGGATTGAGTCCTGACAGGAGAGCTCTTCCATTTTGTTTGGGTGTGACGAAAGCAACACACCCTTCCAATGCTGTAATGCTGGCATCTGAGGCAGCCTTACACACAGCAGCTTCCGGCTGTTTCAAATCCTAACTCTGCTCCACTGTTGACAAGCCTTCAGTGCCACCCTGGAGAAGATGTGATCACGTGATGACGACCTCCAGCAGCTCTTCATGTTGCTGTCACAGAGGACAGTAGGGGTTTCCAGACACCAGCACCATTAGCTGACCACATGAGGTGTCTGGTTATGGTGAGAGTTCCCGCTTCCTGTTTTGGCAAGGCCAGCCACTTAGCGGCTCCCCATGTGGCTGGTGCATCCTGAAGCTGCCCAGCCCTGGAACAATCATGTCTGGAAGAGAGGTATTCAGCTTCACCACACTCTCAAACTCACCAGTTTCCAGGGAGAGCTTTACACTGGGGTCTAGATCAGTGGCCAGTGGATATTGCTGGATCCTTGTCTGTTTCTTGGACTGCACTTTCATGGCTAGAACCTGGCTGTAGGAGGGAGCTGGGATCTGGAGGTGGAAAGAAAATATAGGCAGGTACTCAGAAGGAAAACTTCAGGAGCTGAAAGGGGGTGATCCCAGGATGAGAAGGACTTCGGGGAGGTATGTTTTAGAGGGTTCAAAACCTTCCTCATACTGCCTGGCTTAATCCTGTTGTCCCTCTGGACTCTTCTTCAAGGGGCTTCAGGAAGTCTAACAGATTTCATCAAGAGTTTTGATCTGGCATCATACTGCATTTCCCACCACTGCAATTGACATATTAATATTTATATATTGATAACATATCTATCCATTTATAAAGAAGGAAGGTTCATTTGGCTCATCGTTCTGAAGGATGGAAAATTCAAGGTCAGATAAAGATTCTGTGGGACTCAAGGTGGCATCACATGTCAAGGTGGCAGGGGACATCACATGCCAAGACAGAATGGCCTGGCTCGTGTCTCTTCTTAACTTCCCTCCCCAAAGGTCCTACCTCCAAATGCTGTGGTTAGATTAAGTCTTTGCGCTCTCAACACCTACAGTGAGGATTATAATTTTTAGCATGGATTTTCCTTTCTTATTACATTTTATGTATTTGTGTGTGAGAGAGAGCATGCCCGGCCGTATCACATGGGTGGAGACCAAAGGAGAGCTTGTACGAGTCAGTTCTCTCCTTCCACCATGTGGGTCCCAGGGATTGAATTCAGATTGTCAGGCTCTGCGGCAAGCACCTTTACCCACTGAGCCATCTCACCAGCCGTAGTTTTTTTTTTGGGGGGGGGGGGGGAGGGGAGGAGATTCAAACCATGGCGTATGGATTTGTTTGTCTGTTGTAAATATTACCCTGCTGGAGCCAGCCTTAAGAAAAGAGCAAATGCTTTATCAATGAGATTTTTGCATTCCTAAGTGCAATAACAGTATATACTGTTATAATCACCGTTTTCCTGTTTAAGAAGCTGAGGCTGTGAGAGGTCAGAGGTCTGAGGTTACTCGGGTCACACAACAGGTAGTAAGGCCAGGCTCTGAGCCCAGCCAGACAAAATACCAAGACACGAGATGAAACAGCACACGACCCACTCTGCCCTCACCCTGGGTCGTCACATGGGCTATGGAATCCCCGAGCATCTCTGGAGCTCTGCAAAGGTCAGACTCTTTTCCAATGGCTAATTTAGAGGACAGAAAGGACTTGGTAGCTTTCAAGTCCCATAATGATGGAACCAAGCGCTGACCTGAACACCTTCAGCTGTGCGGGCCCCCTTGGTCTGCCTTCCAACATGAGGTACATGCATATGCACTTGTGAAACATCAATGACCATGTGGCTGTTTCTGTCCACACAGTCCAGAGCATAACAATGCAGATGGAAAGACGCCATGACGGAACCATTCTAGTCTAGTGTGCTGGCACTGCCCCCTGGGAGGAACTCATCGCTCTTCAATGACCCAGACAAAACCAGTTCCGATTGGCTAGGAAGAGCAGAAAACCCCACATCCGTGTGTCTCAGAAGACTTCCTTCCCTCCACTGGCTAAACAAGAACCATCCCAAGGACCACTGTGAAGCCAGGAGATTGCCTAGGACTTGAACTCTTTTGAAATAAATGGTCTCCAGGGATAATTTCAACCCTGGCTCATATCAGAATTACTGAGCTTTATTTTTTTTTAATATTCAATTTAAATTGTACTTCCTTTATGGGCATATAATGCCCCACTCACATAAAAACCATGAAAAGTGGTACTCTTTTAAAAAGTCCCCACCTCATCTGTGGTCACTAATTGCCAACCCCCCTCCCATATGCAACCAAAGTGATTCATTTCTTATGGATCCTTCCAGACGTATGGAGATTTTTAGGTGCCCTTTCTTGGGCCCTAAGCCAAACCTTCTGAAAAGAATTTCCAGGAGAGAATCTAGAAGCAGGGCTATTAAGCCTCGGTGCTGTCAGGATTTAAACAACCACAGTAGTCCATCAGTCATTTGCTCAATTCCATTTCTCAGTGTGCTCCCGAGTGCCAGGCACTGTGCGGGGTGCCAGAGACTCAGCAGCAAACCAAACAGATTGCTAGTCACGAGCTTGGATTATGGTGTGGGGCGGGGAAAAGGCAGAAAACAAACTGTAATTATCCAGAAAGAAGTTCTATGATGAAATCTAAAGTGAGATAATAGAAAGTCTTTCAACTGCTCTTATCACAGCGTGAGCCTCCCTCTTTCTCGCCTCCTATTCTTTCCTAGGCCGAGCACTGGAGAGCATGTGGGAGTTGGAAAGAAAAAGGGGGCAAATCGTTTTGGGGATTCTATTGTTCCCAAAGCCTGAGATCGGGATGAGCCAAAAACTGGTGCCTAGTGTTGTTTACATGTGGCGTCATTTCTCTTCATTAGCGCAGGTCACTGCACCATTCAAAGTGGCTCAGGAATAATATTTAAAAAATGACCATGTGTGTGGTACTGTAGTACTGGGGGCGTCTCTTTCAAAGCTAAGGTCACACTGAATATCTCCCTACCCTCACCCCCCAAAAAAGAAAAACATCTGAAGGTCTCTTGGCTGCTGGCACTGTGAATATTTGGTTCTACAGAAGGCTGGTGTCATTGACGAGCTGGGCACTGTGGTAGATATCATCATCATGTCTATAAAGGGAAGGAAGGTTAAGCTGGTAAGTGACTTCACCGAACAGCCTAGTGTTCTGGGTTTGCTTGTATCAGAGTTGGCTTAACCCTCAAGTGTTTGCCCCCAAACTGAAATGGGGTCATCTGTGCATGGTACTTAACACAGTACTTCACAAACTGCAAAGTTCTCTAGAGCAGAAGGTGCCTTGTTCTCAGTGGTGGTTGGTCGAGGGGTGATGTCTAAAACCTGGCTACTGCAGGCCCTTGTCCCCTTTCTTTCCAACCAAATACTGAGAAAGACTTGGACTCTTTTGAAATAAATGGTCTCCAGGGATGATTTCAACCCTGGCTCATATCAGAATTACTAGGCTTTAATTATTTTAATATTCAATTTAAATTGTACTTCCTTTGTGGGCATGCAATGCCCCATTCACAATAAAAACCATGAAAAATGGTACCAAATGCTGAGAAAGAAGGAGGCTGCAGTATGGCATCATGTGGTGGGGGCTGGGCTTATCCTGTGAGGCTGGGAGTGTGACATCATGTGGTGGGGGTTGGGCTTATCCTGTGAGGCTGGGAGGGTGACATCATGTGATGGGGGCTGGGTTAGCCTGTGAGGCTGGGAGTGTGACATCATGTGATGATGGAATTAGCTGCCACTTTGGGCGCATTCTTTAGGGAACAGCTGCCACTTGGGATTCTAATTTTTGCATCAAACTAATCCAAATCTGGGAGTTTAAACATGATCTTGCAGACCCAGGACTTACTGCGTGCAGTGGGCTTATGCTCTGTGCCGTATATTTTACCATGCAAAGTCACATGAGGACAGTGTTGAAACAGAAACATAGATCCCAATGCACTCCTGAGATGCTCCCAAACAAGTCCCCCTCCCAATCTGGGTAGCATGGAGGCCTGATCCTCCTACAGCTAGAGCTTAGGGACAAATTTGTTCTGTTCGTCATTGTTGAATTGCGTCTCCCATGAAAGGCAGGTTGAGATCCTAACCTGCCTGAAGTCACTTGCTCCATTTGGCAATACAGTCGTTAGAGGTATAATTGGCTAAACTGATCTGAGTCCATCCTGGAAAAGTGTGTGCCATTAATCCAAAAGAACCATGTCCTTACAGGAAGACCTTCAGATAAAGAGACAAGCACAGAAAGAACATGTCAAGATAGAGACCAAGGGACTGGAGACTAAGCTCGGTGGCAGGACGCTTGCCTAGCAGGCACAAAGCTCTGGGTTCAATCCCCACTACAGCATAAGAACAAATGCCTAACTCCTCCTCCACCACACACACACACACACACACACACACACACACACACTCAGGATGTAGAAGCAGAAAGGTCAGAAAGTCAAGTTGGACCTGACTACAGAGTGAGTGCCAGGCCAGCCTGAATGTCACGAGACCCCATCTAAAAAAAAAAATATATGATGATGGTGATGGTTGATGATGTGATGATGATGATGGTGATGGTGATGACTATGATGATGATGATGGTGATGGTAATGATGATGGTGATGGCCAACTTAAGTAATGTGTCTATAAGCCAAGCAACATCGAGAGCCATGGGCAGTAAGCAAAATCTAGAAGAGAGTCAGACCTAGACCCTTCCTCAGAGCCCTCAGCACGTTTTGGATCCTGGCTTCTAGAACTGTAAAACTCTCCATTTTCTCTTTTTAAGGCATCCATTTTGAGGTGGCTTGTTACAGAAATCACAGACAGGTAGAACACTCATGAACCCCAAGAAAATGAAACTTCGTCTTAAATTCAGAGAAAGCAAAAAATTTCCTGGCCCTTCCTCATGCCAGACAGACAAGTAGATAAGACAGATGGCCGGCATGGAGGACTGTAGTGGCTCCTGGGACAGGAGGCTGAGGTGAGTCACAGGACCACACACAACCTTCATTATGAAGGCTGCTTCCCACTTACTGAGAGACTCAAGAACAACTGTCTGAAATGAGACCAGGAAGATTGAAATGTCTCTCTCCTGGGAGCTCTAAATCACATTGACTTCAAAGAGGCAATCTGGATGTCCAGCCTAGTGATAGTTCCAGACAAAGGACTCTTCATCTACCTCAATCTGTGGTTTCCACGGAAACCGGTATCTGCATCTACTTGCCATCCAGAGCTGATACAGGTCCCATTGTACACAGATCATCAAAACTCTGCTTTAGTTAATGCCAGCCGAGCTCCATACTCTCCCACCAACCCTGCACTACCTCGTCTCCATTTGGTAAACCCAACTCTGCCTGCTACAGGACAGTGCCTGGTGGCCTAAGGCTGGCTGGACCAGGAACACTTCATTGGATGCAGCAGTAGACTTCCAAGGCTTAAAATACAGGAAACCCTTGTGGTTAATGTGCCTGTAATTTTCTCTCTTGTTTCTTCTCTTCTCACCCATCATTTCTCTTCTTCACTCCCTAAGGTTGGGGGCCGCAAGAGCCTCTGAAGCCAAGTCACCAGGTCACATGTCCCCAATAGTCCACCATTCTCTGATCTTCTACCCAAACGATATGGACTGAGCAGGAACACAGCCCCGTGTATGCCATGATAGGGCGGGGGTTGTCTCCCCAGGGTTCATAGTCCATCAGAGGACAGAAAGCAGGAAGCAGATAAAATACAAGGTGCCCAAAATAGAGTGCAAGGAGTAAAAAAAAATCAAGGATGTGGAAATCCTCACGATGGGGATTGCTGCACTCCTGGAGGAAGGAGTACCCAATCAGAATCCTGAGAAACGTTCTGGAGTTAGAGTTATGCAGACAGCAGAAGGAAGCAGTCCAGGCAGTGGAAACAGTCTATGCAAAAGGCTAGAGGGAAAGAACAGGTTTGAGGAATTGCATGTGGCTGTGTATGGGGACCCCAGAGCATAGAAGAGATACCAAGCATTCAGGGTCAGATCACCCAGGACCTAGAGACCAAGGCAGATCAAAAGTTGGAGCTTTGCTCTATAGAGATGCTCTCCTTAGAAGGAGAAAGCTGATCCTGATCTGATTTGCATTTTCAAAGGGTCACCTGGGTACTGTGTGGGAGATGAACTGGAGGAAGGGGATCAATCATGGTTCCTTGGAAGGGGTGTAAGGATGGCAGGCTTCACTAAGGTGATGCCAGTGGGGATGGAACAGAAAATACAGACTTCTGAATCCTGGTTCCCCACCTCCTCTCTGTGGTGGTTTGAATGTATTTGGCTCCAGTACGTTCATAGGGAATAGCATTATTAGGAGGTGTGGTCTTGTTGGAGGATGCGTGTTGCTGTTGTGGTGGGCTTTAAGGTCTCCTATGCTCAAGCTATGCCCAGTGTCTCAGACCACTTCCTGCTGCCTGTGGATCAAGATGTAGCTCCTTCTCCACTCTCAGCCCCTTCTCCAGCACCATGTCTGCCTGCATGCCGCCATGTCTCACCATGATGATAATGGGCTAAACCTTGAAACTGTAAGTCAACTAATTAAATGTTTTTCCTTTATAAGAGTTACCATAGTCATGGTGTCTCTTCACAGCGATGGAAACACTAAGACACTCACTCTCTCTCTCCCTCCTCCACCGCACCACACACACACACACACACACACACACACACACACACACACACACACGCACACGCACACGCACACGCACACACACACCCCGCCGTGTGTGTGGTGTTGGGGTAGGAATGATGCTGAGGGCAAACACATGAAGGCTAAGTTCAGAAAGTGTTCATAGCAGCCCTAAAAGATTGCTTTGTAGCCCCATTTTGCTCATTGGTTAAAGGAAGACCATTCCTCCCTTGCCCCAGCTCACATGGCTAACAGTGTCAGAGCCAGGACTGGAGATAGCTTAGCTCCCAAGACCATGACTCAGTTCATCTTTAACATGCACATGCTAGAACTGTGAGGGGCAGCCTGCTAACTCCCAACAAGAACTTTAAGACCCCCGTCAAGGTTTATCAAGGTTGGCTACAGTCATTCTCATGATCTCTCCGTTGCATCTCATAATACCTAAATGCCTGTGTTCTCTGAGCCAAGAACATGGCCCAACCCTCTTGCCACTGACTGACTACTGCAATTCAAGGAAGGTCTTCAGCAATTCAGTTCAGTGACACAGCCCCATAGACCCTTGTTTTCTGAGCAGATTCTGAGCGCTGCAGGTCAGCCTCCTGTACCAAACCCGGAGATATCAGCTGTGTGATGGTCAGCCCTGCTCAACAATTGCTCTGGACCCTCATAAGATGGCTAATATGTGAGCACTGACTCACAGGGATGCTAAAAAGAAGGAAGGATCAAAGAAAGGAAAGCTCAGGCCAGGGACATGAGGAAAGCTTCTAAGAGAAGGTAACTTTTAAGCCAAGCAACTGATGAAGAAATGAACTAGGCCATCAGTTCACTAACAGGATTGTCCTTGATGGTGAAGAGAGAAGGGGTACTGGATAACCCACGTCCTCCAAATTTGCTGGCCTGCTTCTTTTGCTCACTCTGTACCCCAGGAAACTGACTCCTAGATGATGCTTTAACTAGCTGTCTGTCCTTGAACATTTACTTAAGTGTGGCCTGTGGGAGGTTATCAAGTGGAAAAAGGATGTCCTTGGGTTTTCACTCCCGGGTGTAGGGCCCTAGAGGATTGTCTAGGGTTGACCCATGCCATCTTCCCGCTTCTCTCACTCCACATGTTAACAGGAAAATGTAGAGTTTGGGCAAAAATCAGTAGAAAGAAGAACTTCTCAACACTAACAGCATTGATTTTTAGAGCTAGAACGTTCTGTGTGGCGAGGGCCATCTTTTACAGGATGGCTGCTTAGCAGTTCCCTGCCCCCACATGCATTTGTCTAGGGGATGTGATACTCTCAGAGGAAATAGACTCACAGCAAAGCAAGAGGTAGGCCTTGAGAGTCCAGCAGAGGGTGTGAGCGGTAGAGAAGCTCCCTGCTCTGTGGATCCAGGGGTCTGCCTGATCCAGAGGGCTGGATGAAGGCCCACTGATGGGAAAGTCAGAAGCCTTAAGCCCCATCGTGGACACTTGGTCCAAATGTTCTAGAACACCCTGCCTTGTGACAAAGATGAGGGGGAATTGGGAAGAAATGCAAAGGCCAAGAAGAGACTGAGGAGAGCTGTGGCTTCTCTGATACTCCCATCATGCAGCTGTGCTGTCCCCTTACAACAACCCGATGATCCAGAAAGTAAGAAAATCCTCAAAGAACAAGGGACCCAGGAGCCAGCTTGAAGGTGTTACCGCAGGCCAAATCTGGGACAGTGTGAGCATCACAAAACAGAGTGACAGCCATGGCTCTAATGCACTGATACAAACAAATAAAATGGGCAGAAAAAAAATCATTCTTAAATTGCAAAATCAACTAATGAATGATGGAACTATAAAACTACCATCTGCAACTCTCATAACTGCCCTAAACATCTATTGATTTGAATGTTAAACCTAGTGAGCAAAAAATAAAAAATAAAAAGTGGTAAGTAAGAAAGTTCTGATATAGTCTCAAAGAGTTCCCCGCTGAAAAAAATCATGAATTACAAAGGGAAAATGTACTTTCTAATGGGGAGAGTGGTCTACCTTGACCAAGGTTAGCATCACAGAAACACAGAGAGACATGATGTACCTCACAAGCTCATTCACCAAAGAGAACACAACGTACTTCTGTTGTATTTCTGCCAGAAATCTATAACCTGAATCTAATCATGGGGAAATGCCAGCCAAACCAATTTCACAATGAGGCATTATGCTAAATGACCCATACTCTTCAAAAATGTCAATGTCATGAATGGCAAAGGACTAGGGCTATTCAAAATTCAAGAAATCTTGGGCAGTGGTGGCACATGCCTTTAAGGCCAGCACTCGGGAGGCAGAGGCAGGTGGATCTTTGAGTTCAAGGTCAGCCTGGTCTACAGAGCAAGTTCCAGGACAGCCATGGATACACAGAGAAACCCTGTATCAAAAATAATGCATTAAAAATTCAAGGAATCTGGCCGGGCGGTGGTGGCGCACGCCTTTAATCCCAGCACTCGGGAGGCAGAGCCAGGTGGATCTCTGTGAGTTCGAGGCCAGCCTGGGCTACCAAGTGAGTTCCAGGAAAGGCGCAAAACTACACAGAGAAACCCTGTCTCGAAAAACCAAAAAAAAAAAATTAAAAAAAAAATTCAAGGAATCTGAAGACATCAGACAACTGAATGCAACAAATGGCCCAAGATTTACTCTTTCTATTAAGGAAGTGTTAATAGAATTAGTGAAAATATGATAGGTGATAGAATAGATAGATGATAGATAGATGACAGTTGATAGAAGATAAATACAAAAGTATATAAATAATTTCATTTTAATTTTCACAGATTAAATAACATGGAATGATTCTGTAAGAGAATTGTCTTTGTCTTAGAAAGTGTATGCTGAAAGGTGTGGGGTAAGAGCATGGTTTCTACAATTTATTCTTAAACTTTTTAGAAATAAAATAATGTGTGTGCATGGATGAAAAATGATGGGGGCTGGAGAGATGGCTCAGAAATTAAGATCACCTGCTGCTCTTGCTGAGGACATGGCTTCAGATCCTGGCATCCACATGGCAGCTTACAATCTTCAGAACACCAATTCCAGGAGATCCAAAGCCGTCTTGTGGCCTCTTCAGGCACCCACACATACATACAGACATGCAGGCAAACACTCACATACACATAAAGTAAACCTTTAAAAAATGATCCTTGATGCCAAGAAATTTGTACAAGTGTTCACTAAGAGGTAAACAAAAAAATAATTTGTCTATAAATACCATATAGCTCTGGAAAGCAATTATACAGTTTTTGACCCAGCAATTCTATTTTTCAGTCTATCTTAGTATAAATATTTTCAATTATTTGACTAAAAGAACATTTAAGATGCTGAAACAAAATGATTTCCAAGAATAACACTTTGGTTACACAAAATTGTGCATTCTTATGATGAAAGATTAGATAGTGGTCAAAAATGCCTCCCTGGCCAGGCAGCGGTGGCACACACCTTTAATCCCAGCCCTCAAGAGGCAGAACCAGGCGGATCTCTGTGAGTTCTAGGCCAGCCTGGGCTACAGAGTGAGATCCAGGAGGATCTCTGAGTGAGATCCAGGACAGGAACCAAAGCTACACAGAGAAACCCTGTCTCAAAAAAAAAAAAAAAAAATGCCTCCCTGACAACAAATGCAGTATACCAATTCAAAGTTTAGTCCTTCTTATTGGAAAAGATGCTCTTGGTGTCATACAAAGTAATGCATAAGGGGTTGGAGAGATGGCTCAGTGGTTAAGAGCACTGACTGCTCTTCCAGAGGACCCAGGTTCAATTCCCAACACCCACATGGCAGCTCACAACTGTCTGTATCTCCAGTTCCAGGGGATCTGACACCCCACACAGACATACATACAGGCAAAACACCAATGTGCATAAAGTGAAAATAAATGAAATTTGAAAAACAGAAATGCACAAACAAAATTAACCTGGAAAGGCAATTTCTTTTTACAAAAAGGGTGTGCCACTACCAGAATTGAGCTAGCAAGCAGAATGTATTTAGTTTTTATTGTAACACAGATGGTAACTGTGTCTCATCCCATTGGTGGGAGCCCAACTTCACTATCTGATACTAATTCACAATTGGTATGAAAGGGCGGGTGTGACAGAGTCAAGTCTCAGAAATACCTAGGGGTTGGACACACAGACACGTACACAAGCGTTTTGACATGGAGGAGGTTTATAGAATATTGACCTTTAGGGGCTAACAACTTTTGGTAGAAAAGGCATGTGTATCTGTCCAAGTTTTGTCTCTGAGATTCCTCCTTCCCTTGTTTTATTATTATTATTATTGTTATTATTATTATTATCATCGTTATTATTATTATCATTATTATTATTATTATTGTAGCAGGAGGAGGACTCCCATACACCAAGGCCACTAGATCTTGATTTCCTCCTGAGCTGCCCTCTGGAGAACATTTAGTTTAATGTAACTCACAACAAACAAACCATTGCTTGTGCCTACGTGCAGACTCCTTCCCATGGAACGAAGTACGAATGTGGTCCTGTAACATATAATACAAAGTGCCCTTTCAAAACCAGCTCCAGCCAATGCTTGGATCAGGATTCAGACCCACTTCTGGCTCTAGATAAATAGCTTTATTGGGGCTGAGAGTGTAGCTCAGTTGGTGGAGTGTGTGCACAGAGCCCTGGGGTTCAGTCCTGAGTACTGTATAAATCAAGCGTGATGATGCACTCCTAAAGTCCTAGTGCTCTGGCAGTGGAGGCAGGAGGATCCAAACTTCAAGGCATCCTTGAGACCCTACACCCCAACCCCCCAACCCCCCCCCCCCCCCCCACACAGAGCCTTGGTCATGAACACTGCCCTTGTCTGTGCGAGCAGCAGGGTTATTAAGTGCCAAGCCAAGTCATGCGTGAGAACAGGTGTTACAATATCTGGCTGACTCTGGCCTCTGCTGTTGGTTTTCC
Source organism: Peromyscus nudipes (assembly GCA_902168325.1). Classification (NCBI taxonomy): domain Eukaryota; kingdom Metazoa; phylum Chordata; class Mammalia; order Rodentia; family Cricetidae; genus Peromyscus; species Peromyscus nudipes. The sequence goes on from CABHPH010153767.1 coordinate 26,550, forward strand.
TGCATGAATTAAGCAAGTTAATCTCCCGAGTTTCTTTCCATTATCCATAAAATAACTGACTTCGACCACTGCCTCCCAGGGCGAGGACAAAAAGAACAATAAGAAAACAGGAACAGTAAGAAATTAGCATTTACGTAATGCTCCATATGCCTTGGGCCCTATTCTAAGTGCTTTTCATAAATGTGAGCTAATGTCACAAAAAAAAAAGACCAGAAAAGGGGTTTTTTTAACCTCAAGTTTTTATAACCTAACTAAAAGGCCATAGGCCATGGCTGGCTGCTCCATTTTTCTGAGGCTGTGTTTACAGGGGAGCCTGCACACTCAGTTCTTCAAGCAAAACTTAGGTTCTACAGGATTGCCTATCTTCCTGAACAACAGCAAAGGCTCAAGCAAGAGACCATGACTGTCGCTCTCAATACAAATTCCTGATGTCTACGTCTCTTTTAGGAGGATCCCTGAGTCCCATTCTTCAATACTTGGACATATAGACCTGCAATTGTTTTTGTTTTGTTTTGTTTTGTTTTGTTTTGTTTTGTTTTGTTTTGTTTTTCGAGACAGGGTTTCTCTGTGTAGTTTTGGTTCCTGTCCTGGATCTCGCTCTGTAGACCAGGCTAGCCTGGAACTCAGAAATCCTCCTGGCTCTGCCTCCCGAGTGCCGGGATGAAAGGCGTGCACCACCACCGCCCAGCTAGATCTGCAATTTTACCCATAATAATTCCAGAGCAGAACGCATCACTAACCTATTCTGCCTCCTCCCAGAAAGGCAATAAACACAACACAGGTCCAGGTGTCCTGGCTAGGCTGGGGCTTCCCAGAGTCTCCGCAGAGGTGCACTGTGGGTAATCCCTCTCCTCTGCAGGCTGCTTTCTCCACACACTGCCAGACTCTCCTTTCTGTTTCCAGAGTACCAGTAGACACTTGAGATTAGTGTCTCTTTTCCTCTCCAGGCAATGAAGGCTTACCCCAGCAAACATCATTATCTTCTTGATAAACCAGTTTGGGAGGTCAAGGTCAGCAAAAAGCAGCTTTTCTCAGCAGGAAGCATTCAGTGCTCAGGGTTGTGCCTCACTCTGTCAAATTCACCCATTCCTGTCCTCTTCAGTCCCTCTGTTCACATCTCCAGATGTTGGTCATATTTGTGTCCCGAATTAGTATATTGTATCTAATTTATAGTATAGTCCACTATACGAATTAGATCCGTTTGAAAGGAACTTTGCCCACAGACTACCACAGATGGAAAGCCGGTAGTAGAGAGAATTTTTCCTGTCGCTGCAAATCTCACAGCCACTGAAAGGAATCTAATTATTATGAAAATTGAGCAATACTTTCAGGTTCTAATTAGCAAGAGCTGTCTGCTGAGGATCCTGTACCCACGGCCTTCTTTTTCTAAATAAAAACTGGAAAGATTGCACCACAGGAGACCATCCCCTAAACAGAAATCTGTCAGTCCATTTCCATTTCTTCTTCCTCTGCCACACAGGGTCCTTGTCCCGCCCTGTCAGCCCAGCTGTGGGGATGCTTGTCATCGCTTCTCAAAGCCAGGAAGCCACCTTTGATTCTTCCCCTACCTCATCGGTCCCTAGAGTCCTACGGGGCACAACTCTGACATTTCTGTCAAGTCCCTCTATCATTTGTGGTCTCCTCTACCCCACTCCATTGCCAGCCATTGTACCACAGCCTCCTCCTGACCTTTCTCCCTGTTTCCAGCACGAACGAAAAGGTCTCGGTGCTCTCCACCCATCACTCAGACATGCCCTGCTTTCTTGTCCATCAGCTTTTAGCTCAGGTCAGTCTCCTCCTCTTCCTTTCAGCTGTTGCCCTAACTTGATATTTCTCTGTGTTGAGCCTCTGGTCTACAGTCTGTCCTGCCCACAAACCATGCTAGGGCAATGGTGGCACAAACCTTGTGGGAGGAACCAACTGATGTCTGATTTGACTTAAGGCCCACTCCGTGAGATGGAGCTCAAACCTGACATTGCTTGGTGACCGAGAACCAGAGACCAGATAGCCCAGAGACATAGGGAAAAATCAAATACTACTAGTTAAAAAAAAGTAACAATAAAATGATTCCTAATGATATTTTGCTACACTTATAGATTGGTGCCTTATTCAGTCATGACCAGAAAGTTGTCCTCCTGCAGCAGATGGAAACAAATACAGAGATCCACAGCTAGATAGTACACAAAGAGAAAGAGAGATCTTGGAACACACAACTCTAAATGAGATGTCTCCATTAAATCCCTCCCCCCGGAGCTCGGGGAACCTCAGAAGAGGAGGCAAAGGGGGTGGGGGAGACAGGAGATGGAGGACACCAGGAGAACACGTTCCCCAAAACAACTGAGCAAAGCTCATATGAACTCACAGAGACTGAAGCCGCAGTCACAGGGCCTGTGTGGGTCAGCCCCAGGTCCTCTGCATACATACGTATAGCCATCAGTTGGGTACTTTTATGGGACTTCTGAGTGTGTAAATGAGTGGGTCTCTGATTCTCGTGCCTTCTCTTGGGGCTTTTTTTATTTTTTTGTTGGCTTGTCTTAGCTGACTTTGGTATGATGGTTTTCATTTTATCTTACTGTATTTTATTTCATTAAAATACTTTTTTAAAAAAGAAATATGTTTAAGCTACATTTAGAATCAGGAAAAGCAATCTCACAGCTTACTTTCCCTCATTTTTTGATTCAACTAAGCTTTCAAGCTGAATAAATTAAAGTCTCTAAGATGGAAAAAAAAGGAAAATATTTCTTTGTGTTTTTACGTTGTGTTTATCCAAGGCCCAACGTGAAGGCTAGGATGACCTCTCTCTTGACGGTCTCTATACCTCAGTGACAGCGTATGTCACTTACTAGCTCTGTGACCTTAAGCAGCTTATACACCATCACTTACTTTTTACATAGAAAAGGTGCTTCCTGACCCTACCTCATAGCTTGTTTTGAGAATGAAGTCGAGTTACATGCAAGGTGCCTAGAATACTGTTTGATCCATACCCACAATAGGAATTCAATGCAAGTTTCATCCCCTTTATACCCTGGGAGAGGAGAGCATAGAAGTCCAGGCATTGGCTTTAAGCACCAGGAAAGAGCAGAGGCAGACAACAGGGACTCTGCAGCTCTCAATGGTGTGTGTGTGTGTGTGTGTGTGTGTGTGTGTGTGTGTGTGTGTGTGTGTGTGGTTTCTTCCTCTCACTAGCTGCCACTCTTATCCCTCTCAACTGCCTGTCTTTCTGAGTCAAAAAACGGTCTTTCCTTCATGAGCTCCCATGGAGGAATCCCAGGGAGACACTCTGACGGCTGTGCCTTTGGAGATGGCCCATTAGGGAAACAGACATTTTATATCCAGAGTGGGATTGGGATCAAAACAATATATCCCAAAGAAGAATGATAAGTTCTCAAGGAGGAATGGAAGTGGTCTTGGGTGGAGAAACGGTGTGCATTCATGGGGGGGAAGCATGATACAATCAAAACAGCTTGTGATATGGTGCATAATACTGTGAGCAATGTGTGTCTTCCTCCCTGGTTAGAGAGACGGAACCTTAATTACAGTTGTGTCTCCTACACTTAGTTCAGAGTCAGGTGCATGTGGGTCATGGTGTTAGCATGCTGGCCAGATAGAGACTGAACCAAAGTGCGCAGCAAAGCTTGTCTTCCCTCTTCTTGAAGCTTCTCTCTGTAGCTTCTGTCTGTCTGACTCTGCCAGCCTAATCTGGAGAAGCGGTTACATAATGGCCCTCCAAGAAATCTGGCTTCTCTTTCCTTAGCTGTTTGCATCTCAGAATGGTCTCTCTGAGACTTCCCCATTCTCCTTTGCCTTGCTTGGCTTCTCCCCCAAGTTTCCACGTTCCTATTTATAAATCTCTCTTATGTCACGCTCCTGGGTCCTGCCTACCCCATCTCCTCCCTCCCTCCCTCCTAGGGGCAGAATGTTCTAGTTAACCTGCGCCTGGACCGGCTTTCCAAGGAGACACAGCTATTCACGCTGATATGTTCCAGTTCAGTCCAGCCCCACCAGATAGATGGCAGCCTTTCCTGCTTGTCCATTTGGCTACCGCCTCAAGGACAGAGGGTCATTTCACTGCTTCCCCATTTAATACCTGTAAGTCAAGTGGCCACCAGAGGAAGCAGCAGGGGCAGAGCCTCAGACTCACAAGCTAATCCAGTTGTACACCCCCTGCAAAATTTAATTCTCTGAGCTGTGGATAAACCCTGGACATCTTTCCTCAAACCTTGGGAGTAGAGTCCACCACCTTCACATGGGAGGCCCCATACAGGATGCTGGGATGTGGGACTCAGGTCAGTGCCTGCCCTTGAAAGGTTAAAGAAATCCATCCCACCATGCAACAGCAGTGCACTGGTGTCTCATGCTATGAATTACTACATGGAGATCAGAATGCATTATACCTGGAATGACCTTGGTCAGGCTCCAGAAGTCCTTCCAGGGCGAATTTCCAAAGTACCAGCTCATAGAAGCAACTAAAGGAGAGTCCCGGGAGTCATTTGCAATCATAGAAATTTTTGAGCTGAGGTCTGGGAACGCAGCTTAGTGGCTGAGCACTTTCATTGTCTGCACGAGGCCCTGGGTTTTATTCCTAGCATGCAAACAAACAGACAAAATTTTAGAGCTGGAGAAACCTTGAAGGTCATCTAATGCCAAACCTTTAACTCCCAGGGAAAGAAAACAGATCTGTACAGCCAAATCACCTCTGTGATATTCCAAGTGCCTCCAAAAATGGCCATCCAAATAACCCACAGCATTTTAGGTTGGGAATAGGAAAGATATTGAGCATGAGTATGAGGCCCTAAGCCACATGCCGTGACCACATGCAACCTCCCAGCAATGCCATGGATGTTTCCATTCCATTTTACATGTAAGGAAACTGAGTCACAAAAATTCTAAGGGGTGCCCAAAACCTCATAGCAGGTAATAATGGATTTGGGGATTTGAACTCATCTAGTTTCCACAGCTTCTCTTCCGAAGAGGTTGGAAATGTATTGAAGTAATAATGTTGGATAATCTGAGTTCTGCTCTTACATTTACTACCAACAGGTTGTTTCAGCTGACAAGGGCCCTTTTGTTTTACCAGGACTTAATTTCCCAGACTGTAAACAAAAGCGAGTAACCATGACAGTGGCCACCAAAGGCCACTCTGCCAGCCTATGCCCCACAGACACAGTTCCAAGATCAGGCCTGTTTTACTTTCTCTGACTTCAAAGTGTGCTTTTGACCCTGGAACTTCACATAGCTGCTCCAGTCCATAGCAATTGACACGAACTCAAACTTATTTGTCTCCTACGCTGTTTAGTCCTTGCAGACTCTGGCCCCGGTTTCTGGCATCAATCTGCAGCTCTTAAGAAAAATGAGAGCAGCTTATCTGTAATTGTACAGAACAGAATCCTGCCAGATGTGCAGCCCTCCATCCTCCTGATTGATCATAGGCTCTGTGCAGGACTCCAGGGGGTCCGCCTCAAGTTAGAGGCTATTTTCTCCCGTAGCTCTGCTTCATACAGATGGAAATCTCCCTCACCCCTGGCATGACTGGCACATCACACAGCTCTTCTTCAGCTGTCTCCGAAGTGCATTAATATGGACAATGAGGCACAGGAGAGGTTTATGGAAAAACACCACAGCTCTTCAAAGCTGATTAGCTCACAGGCCCAAAGGGTAGGTGGAAGAGGGAGGGGTGCGCTAGCCAGACAGTATCTGTTATCTCGATGGGGAATACCCAGAAATGACAAGCTAGCCTGTGATCAGCCTGGGACCAGAGGTCACAAAGGCATGGAAAATCATAACAGCATTGTAATCTGATGCTGAGCTGACAGGCGGCTGTCAAATGCTGTACAAGGAAGACTGTCACCCAGAGGGAGCCGAGGACCTGCCAGTGGCCAAGCTGTTGGTGGCCCAGACCTCAGCAGTGCCTGGCCCTTCACAAAATAAGCAAAGGCCACTTTGTCCTGCCAGTAGCCACCATGGGAGACAGGTCTATTCTTCCAAGTGTCAAATTGAGACCAGCGTTAAGTCACCCCAGAATGTCAGCAAGTACTGTAGCCTTGACTACCTTGGAAGGTATTTGAGCAGAACTACGAAGTGACTCTGCCTGATCCTGGGAGGGCAGAAGGTGACAGCCATGGGTAAGGCTCTGCTTCCTCAACAAAGTTGGAACTGTTTCTAAGTGTATCTTACAGCCATCTTCAACTCACATCACTTAGCAGTAAGGTTCAGCAGCAGAGGCTACAAAGCACGTATAGGACGGAAATAACAAATACTCTCTTTAAAAGGAGAATTCACTAGCAGGAGTCAGATAGATCCAGTTATATCCTTCTCATTTCTCCAACTCAATGGTTCTCAAAATACACCCCTCCGGCTGACAGCATCAGTGTTTTCTCCTACGCCATCCCTGCGTGAATGTTGACCGAGTGTGTTTCCATTCTTATTGGGTCCACAGAGCCTCGGGAGAATGTTGCAAATGCCCTATCCCATACACCTGAAGCAGAAATACTATAGTGAGCCCAATAACACATATCCTAACCTGCCTTCCAGGTCACTCTGATGCATGCCAAAGTTTAAGACTGGCCTTCTCAGCTGAACAAGATGAGACCCTTGGGGGCAATTCCACTGGAGCCAATCCCAGGATGATCCAGTCAGCACTCTGGTCCTCCTTCCCGGCAAGCAGGCATGATGGGATACAGCTTTAGGACTGGGCCTTTCCTGTGACACCTCCCTGTGACCTGCAGCATGCTAGTTGGGTTTAAAGTGACACATAGTTTCATATTTTGGTAGCAAACGAGAGACGGTGAGCAATGAGAGAAAATAAGTTCCCTCCAGGATCTCCATCATGGCCAGCCACTAGAGACTCATCATCACCACTAATAATAGCTACTGTTTATTAGCCGTTACTGTGAGCCAGGCACTGTGGAGAACCCCTGATCCCTTCATTACTCAGTGAATGGGGGGGTGGTAATCACTCCTACTTTACAGAAGAAGCAGATAAGACTCAATGAGGTTAGACATCTTGTTGAAAGGTGTTCAGCTCTTCATGAACATGTATATACTACACATACTATACATTCACACATATATACTACATACACTTAAAAAAAAAAAAGCATCAAAAGCACATAAAGGATAACCGGCCTGTTTTTTGTTATCCAAGGATAATCAAACAGGTACCTCTAACTTTGCAAAGACTGAGGATCCAGTAGAAACAGACATCTATCAACGTCTTTCTCCTTAGCTTTTCACTATCCCACTTCAGCCCAAGGATTAAGAGAAATCAGAATCCAAGGGTAGACAGCTGCATAAGAACAAACACAGCAGCAGTCCAAATTAGCAGGAGTAACAGGAAGGAAGCCTAGGAGAAGGGGGACCCTGCCTAAGGGTGGGGCAGGGCTGCCCTGTGGTGAGTCTGGACATAGGAGCGGAAGAGGAGGCCAGTTAGAGGAGGAAGTGAACCCCAAATGGTCCACTTCACTCCTATGAAGCCATTCTGTTAGCTGAGAAGCCTATGGCAGAAGTGTGGCCTAAAAGAGGGATTCGGGAGCAGAAATTGGGGTGTCCGGCCAAGATAAGCTATGTCTTCATGATACAGGCATTTCCCCTCAGTTGCCCCAGGAGACAGTGTGATACTCCCAGTAGCTAAAGTCAGAAGCAACTGACTCCAAGATGAGGGTACCTGAAGCAGTACATGTCACCGTACGCTTGTTTGTGTCTCAAGACAGAGTTGGCATTGACTGACTGGTTTCTTTGGGATGTCTGTGGCCAATCATAGAAGCAGGAACTGTTTGCCAGGCTCATATCCACTGAGTCATTTGTCCTTAAGACCACAAAAGCCCTTCCTTCCCAGGACAGTCTCTGCCAAGTACCCAAATCCTTGACGGTGGTAATTGAGGCATCCATCACAAGGAGGGCATGTGTCAGCCAGGCTTAAGGCAGGCAGAGGTATGGAAACCAGACTCTTGAGGCTTTGCTGCCTCTGTCGCTGGCTGGGGTGTCTGGAAGCATCATTTGAGGGCACCATGGTCTAGAGCACAAGTGTGGGAGTTCTGCATTGGTAATTGCTTGTTTATAAGAATGAAGAGAGAACACTACAGGAATTGTTCAGTATGTGTCAGATACTGAGCTAAATTTGTGAGGTCTATTTGCTTCAAGTAATTCTTATCTCACTTTGTGAACTGACCTCTATCATTCCTACTTTACAAAAGAAGTGCTTAAGGATTAAGGAGTTAAGTAATTTGCCTAAAGTAATACACCTATCTGGTGCACGTGGTAAGCAAGATAATGCCAACCTCAGATGACCCAAGTACCTAGAACCTACAAACCTGTGTTCGATTCCATGGCAAAGGGGAATATTGCAGACAGGAATAAAGCTGCTAATCACCTGACCACACAATCAGGAGAATGTTCCAGACAATCCTAGTGCATCCAGGGTGAGCAACAATGTCCTTACAGGAAGAAGAGGGAGCTGTAGATGTGAAGAAATAGTCCAGTAGATGCAGCGATGCTGCCTTTGATGGTGGGAAAGGGCTGCAATGCCAGGGGAGTGGGTGTCAGGTACAAAGGAAACTCCATTTTTCCAAGTTTGGGCTGTTAGACAAAAGCCAGCATTCCCAAGGACCTTGTGAAGCTGGTTCCCCTCTACCAAAGGAGCCATTTCCCTTGTCACTGGCAGAAGGGACAAATGGCTCTCTGAGGTACCTATTCGATGCCAAAGCCCATGCTGACCTCCAGGGTCCCTCAGTATCAAAAGTACCTGTTACACATTTCAGAGTCCATGCTGGCGTCCTGGAGCTGCTCAGCTCTTCTCATCACCACCCCCAGATTTCCTCCAGCACAGGAGGAAAATCCCTCCCACCAGCAACTCATTTCCCCTTATAAACCTGATAATTCAGCTATGCTCTCCCTGTGTTCTCTTGGCCCTCTCTCCGTCCTTATCTCCGACCACCACCATGCCCCCCCCCCCCCCCCCCCCGTCTCTCCTGGCCAGGCCCGGTCTGCTGACCACGTTCAGTCCACTACTTTCTCTCTCTTTTCTGGACTCTTCCAGACGTCCCTGGATGTATTCTTCCTAGATCTACAATGAAAACCGTCCCTTAACCACACCATGGAGTGGTCATGTTGTCAGTTTACACAGTGGACAGCATCTTGAAGCTGGTGAGGCCAAGAAATGAAGCTCCCCTGGAGTCTCCCCAAGGAACAGTGTCCTGCCAACACCTGTAGTCCAGCCCAATGAGATCAATTATGTACTGTTAAGCTATAGAGTGGTAATAATAATAATAATAATAATAATAATAATAATAATTGATTTGTATTGTCTTAAGCCAAATTGGTTAGTAGCTTGCTATGGCGGCAACAGAGAGCTAATATAGTGCCCTATCCTGATTTGAACTTGAATCCCTCTTGCTGCAAATAGGAGCTCCTAACCAACACACCAAAATGGCTTCTTCTCTTTGCTAGGAATACTGAAGGCAAGTTAACACTGATAGAGAAAGTGGCTTTGGATTATGATGTTTGAGCTCCCCAAATTTATTCATCTGATGGTCTAAAAGTCCACCCAGATTAGATAATACTTAGGAAAGATGGCCTAGCATGGCTTAAGCAGCTCTGGCTGTCAGCTCTTCTAACCAGTTCCTACACACTCCCATGTATTAAACTAATGCTAGAAGGCTCTTAGAAACCACATCAAGTCTGGAAGGACAATCATACCAGGGACACACAGGCCTCAGCTTAAGCCATGTATTTTAGGCAAACAACAGCCCTTGGTTTGTCCCCGGGCCATAGGAGAAGCTTGGGTCATACAGGCTCTTGCTGTGTAAGCAGATTACTGTAGACTAAGATATCATTTGGAAAGGGATCTCCCACTGACACTCAAGAACTTGCCTTAGGTGTCAGGACCCTCTGATGCTGCTTATCAAGACATAAGTGTGTAGATTCCTCTACTCTCCAGACTATCCAACATGCCATCGATGTGACAAACCAAAATCAAATCCCTTGAGATGGTGAGATGAGATGGCCAAGTCTCCGATGTGCTAAGTCCTGGCAGAGGAAGAGCATTGGACATAACTTTGTAATGCTGCAGTGAAGGTAGACAGCCTGTTGTGTCTTGTAGGTCAAAGCAAACTGCTTTGTGATCAGTCTATTCACTGGGGTAGATTAACATGCATTTCCCCCAATAAGTAGCTGCCCCTGTGGGACCAGAGTCTGTGCTGATCTGTTGCAGTAAGTAAATCAAATCAGTGCAATAGGAACCTCTTCCTGATTAAGCTTGTGATAGTCTGTGCCAAGACAGTGATAGAAATATAACCATCCTTGTGTAATTCCAGTCTCTGATAATGCCACAAATCCTTGTATTTCCCCCTGGAATGTGTTTCTGCTTTCGATAGACTCTTCTGGCAGGGAGGGCAGCTCTGGGAGCATCCATTTGGTTTTTCCTGCAATAACATCCTTGTGTTATGAGTCCTCAGATGTTCTCCTCCCGGGGGCTGAGCCCATCTATTCCATTATATACTACAGTACTAAGGAAATAACAGAGGGTAAGTGCGAGCCACAGGGAGTCAACCTTCAGTAAAAATGGAATTGATTGGCCTACGGTAGTGTGTTTTGCTCCTGGGGAATTGCTGACAACCTCAAAGCCAGTATCAAAGCCCTAAAACCTGGGGTGAAATTTTTCCTCTCAGAATAAGCTGACCCCTGCAAACAGCTGCAGAAAGGGGAGCAAGGTTCTCTTAAATATTTATGATGGTATCACAGGCTCTTCCTCGGGACACCTAAGCTCCTATTTAGCCAGAGAACTGTGGGTTCTCAAGCTCTGGGAGCTGTTTGTTCTCTGCCATGGGAATGACTTAAAGTATGTGTGTCCCCTTGGAAAGTAGACTTTTATTTCAGCTTCACAAATCAAATCGTTTCCTAGTAGCCAGGTATGGTGGCACATGTCTTTAATCCTAGCACTTGGGAGGTAGAGGCAGGCAGATCTCTGTGAGTTTGAGGCCAACCTCAACAGCCAGGACAGCCAGGGCTGTATAAAGAGACCTTCTATCAAAAAATAAATAAATAAAGGCAACCTCTTAGTTATCGGCCCATCTGTTGGACCCTTGGACCTCTATGATCCATGAATCACCATCAAAGACATCCTGGGGGCCACCATCCTTACAAAGGTGTAGACTCTGGTGGCCACATCCATCTCCTCCAGGGGTTAAGTGGCGCTCAGGATCCAGGCCACCCAAATCCTCAAAGGCTTCAGGAGGAGCAGTCTATTTCAGGACCACCTATCTCTACCCTGGGTATTTACAAATGGCACTCAAGCAGTTTTTAGAGGATCTGGTTCTCTCTTTGCCGTGTAGGTCAAGACAGTGGAGGGGTTCTCTTTGGCTCGCCCGGAGAATGCTTTAAAAATAGTTCCCTTTCAAACATTAACTGTACCCCAACATCTGTACATCTGAAATTTCAATTTTTCTCTCAGTCGTACCATGAAATTGCTAGTGTCTGACTTTCGTTTACTCTGGACTGTCTTCGACACAGGTTTCAGTCTACCACCCAACTGACCAATTAGCATCAGTTCACGGCACACTGAATCAAGACCAGTGTTTCTGACTGGTGTACTGCCATTGCTGTCCCAGGAAACAAGCAATAGGAAACGGAAGGACATAGAGTCCCTGGACTCAGACACAGCCTCTGCTCTGTTTCTTTGGGTTCTGGGAGAGGTCTTGGGATAGTTACTCAACCTGCAGTTTCAGCAGCCTCAACTGTACTAACCAGAGAATAAATTATCTGCTTTCTAAAGATCCTTCCAACTGTTAAAAAATGGACATTTCAGCCTGATTCTCCCGTGTGCAGCCTGATTCTCCTGTGTGCATCCTGATTCTCCTGTGTGCAACCCAATTCTCCTGTATGCAACCCGATTCTCCTATTGCAGCCTGATTCTCCTGTGTGTAACCCGATTCTCCTGTGTGCAACCCAATTCTCCTGTGTGCAACCCGATTCTCCTATTGCAGCCTGATTCTCCTGTGTGCAACCCAATTCTCCTGTGTACATCCTGATTCTCCTGTGTGCAGCCTGATTCTCCTGTGTGCAGCCTGACTCTCCTATTGCAGCCTGATTCTCTCGTGTGCATCCTGATTTTTTGTGCATCCTGATTCTCCTGTGTGCATCCTGATTCTCCTGTGTGCATCCTGATTCCCCTGTGTGCATCCTGATTCTCCTGTGTGCATCCCGATTCTCCTGTGTGCATTCTGATTCTCCTGTGTGCATCCTGATTCTCCCATGTGCAGTCTGATTCTCCTATTGTAGCCTGATTCTCCCATGTGCAGCCTGATTCTCCTGCATCTCATGTTCTAATAAGCTACTTTCCTTCTGATACTTTGTTAGAAACATAATATTCTTCCTCAAGTTCAATTTCCAAAACAGTGCATAATATATTTCTCTACCATATTTAAGCACAGATAAACCAGAACTTCCTGCTTCCTAGGGAGTGTAAGATACTCCAGAGAACAGTATTTTCATCAAAAGTGGGGAAGAAATTATAGAAAAGCAATACATACACTAAGATCCTATATTAATATTTTCTATTATTTGAGCACCCATATGATTCTCTGTGTCACAGATGGGGAAACTGAGGCACAGAGAAGTTATGCTGCCTTTTCCAAGATAAACACACTAGTGGATGATATAGCCAGTCCACTTGACTCCAAAGCTGAAATCTGTCACCCTATACTACATGACATGTGAAGTTTGACCATCTTTTGTTCACACTAGTTATTTAAGGTTCCACTATCTACTCCCTATATCATATTGCTTTTCTCTAGATCTGCCTCAACTAATGACTTGTCAATTAAATCCCTGACCTTTTCCCAGGCACTTACCATATCTCACTTATCTCTGTCCCCTTCTCTTCCAGAACTAGATACTGAAGGGTGTGTGATATATGTGAGGTCATCAGCATTCATCAGCATTCTTCACACGTCCTCTGCGGTGAATGTGATGCTAATGAATTCTGATGAGATAAGCTCTTATAAACACCATTTTAGGAGGTAAAATCAGCATCTGTCATGCTGTCCGTTCTAAGTATCATCAGCTGAGCCTGCTCCAATTTAAACAGTAAAACCTGACCTTCTAGAGTGGCTGACAATTTGAAGTCGCTACTGCTAGAACTGTGGGCAAATGAAGCCCAGGAAGGCAGAGTGTGAGTGGCACCCAGGTTCCCCTGCTGTAGGCCTGCTCATTAGTGGGTGAATCCATCACAGTGGCGTGGAATGTGGACCAGGAAAGTTCAGTATGTCAGTTCTGGAGCCCTGCTCATTCAAATCTAGACTTCCCTAGACTCCAAGAAGTTCTGGAACACTGGGAGGAACACAGGAGCTGAGAAGTGGGGACCCTGGCTGTATGCCCTTCCTATGCAGAGACCTGATACTTTGTCTTCTGTGGGGCTCTGTTTGCTCCAAGTAGTCTAGAACTGTAAAGTGCAATAGGGCTTCCTGTTAGCACAGCAGCCAACAGAGTATAGGGATAGAACGTGTTCATTTTTCCTCAAGAGATATGAATACATACCTGCACAGACCAGACAAGGCACCAGTGACAGACAGAAGCAGTTAGTCTACCAGATTCCAATTTGAAAAACCAATGTATTTGCTGAGGTTACTTACAGGAGTGTGGGTAAAGGGTTACTTACAGGAACATGGGTGACTCAAAAGCGATTGTGTTACTGAAAAACCCACCCCAGCATGGGTGATGATTCATGAAAGCTGCAACCATGGAGCTCTCTGCATGACTTGCAGGCAGATAGGCAGATAAGAGAAATTCCTTCTCCAGAAGTCCTTACTGCTTATATAACCTTGAGGAGGGGCCTTGTGAATCTAAGTTCCAGGAGCTTCCTGAAACATATGAAGCTTGTTTCCTGAGTCTTAACGCCCCTCCAGGATGGGATGTGTTTCTCTTGAGAGAAAATGCTATATAAGTAGGTAGAATCTGGAATTGGGCATGGGGGTTTATCTTGCATTTATAATCAGGATCTGCTTCTACCAAGAATGTCCAACATTGGTTTTCTCTGGCCAAGGGGCTGTGCTGAATCAAAATTTGTGTGGAGATGCGGTTTCCAGCGCCTCCACTCTTGCTGGCCCAAAGACAGACTGCGCTATTTCCTAGTGGAGATTCCCCACTGGAGAAGATATTTATTATATGGACCATTTGATAAGCCTCAGATTCAGAGTTGAGAAGAACCCCAACATCTCAATATGGTACAGTATCATGTGGTGTACATGTTATTGCATATTATAGGATCAATGTCTTTCAAGTCATCCCCACTTCTGTGAAAAATTCTAGAACATAACCCATATCCTTGCCTTTCTCTCCTCTGGTGCTGCCACCCCCAGTCCAGGCCACTCTCACCTGGGGCACTGTCATGACCCCTCACATGGTGCTTCAGTTTTGCCCCATCCTATTGACTAGAATGGCGTTGGGAGGGTATAAGCCAGACTGTATTGCTCCTTTGCTTAAATCTTCCTATACATTCCCACTGTGTTGAAAATTAAAACCCATGTTACAATGGCCTACAAAATCCCACCCTGCCTTGGGTCTCCCTCTCCGGCTTTATTTCCAGTCATTCTTATTTACCCAGCTCCCCATTCATCAGCCTACTTACCACCTCTGAAACAGGCTTATGGGTTCCTACCTGAGCCTTGGCTTTCTTGCCCTTCCTCTGCCGAGGACACAGTTGTCTCTGTTTTTACAATGTCTGGCTTCTCACCCTTCAAGCACATGCTATTGCCTCTGTGGCATTCTTGATCTGTCCACTTCATCAGCTCTCTCCAATCCATGCAGGCTTCCTCCCACATCTCTGATCTCCTTTCTTCCCGGTGCTCACCACCACCTGGAATGATTGTCTGTTGGTTGGTTAGTTTTAATCTCTTTCTTTGAAAGGTGGGCTCATTTGGTGTTTTAGGTCATGGCCCTTTCTCCAGTGCCTAGCACAGGAGCTAGTCTCGAACTTGATATGCTGCCAAAGGTGACCATGAACGTCTGATCATCCTGTTTCCACTTCCCAAGCGCTGTGGTTACCACTCTGCTTAGTTTTAATATGGTGCCAGGGATCAAACGCAGGGCTTCGTACATGCTAGGAAAGCACTCTGTCAGCTGAACTACACTCCGAGCCTTAGCAGGGCAATCAGTAATTTCAGGTTACAAATGCGTTGTATATGGTCAATGTATAATGAGAAAAATGCCATGGAGGAAGTAGCAAACTGTGGTGTGGGCACACAGCACGGGCAAGCCTTGAAGCTGGTGAGTCTTAAAGCATGATGCTTTCAGGTCAGGTACCCAGGATGAGAGTGGATACATGGTGCTCCCACCAACGCCATGTGTATAAAGTATTATGAGAACAGAATGAAGGGAAGAAAGCCTTCAACAGGAAATGGCACTTGAGCTGAGGCTTGAAGCCCGACGAAAGAGTGCACCGGGCAAAGACAAGAGGTACTTTAGCATCACAAACATTCCAGGCAAGATGGAATTGTAGAAGAAAAATAGGAAGAGGAGGCTGGAGGGAGATGTCATGACTAGACCATCTAGGGCCTGACTTGACTGTGTTTATTTCCTAAGAAAATGTAGAAAGTAGATACATCAGCACAATGCTGAACAGTTTACATGTACAGTTAAGATGAATCTGGGACCCTGCAGAGGTCTAAATGGAACCCATATCACAGGCTTACACATGTGAATCCAGAGCACAGGTTAAAGGTCTGTAGGCTGCATGGATGACCCGCATCCTAATTCTCATTCTGATGCTAATGTGATCTTCTCAAACTGTCTGTCACAGACACTTTCATTTCCAGTCTGCCGTAACTGCTATTCCATAGAATGTAATGAAAACTGCCACAGCCATTGCATCTTGCTGTAGAGGTTCGGAAATATGGTTTCCAGCTCCACCTCTTCCCAGCCTTGTAAGAACCATCTAGCGGATGAGCCTCAACTTAGAACCCACACTGTGAACTTGACTGCGCTAAAAGCCACAGGATGGGCAGGGGTAGTAGGGGTTGTGCAAGAGTGTCTGTGAGCATCTAGACAGCCGTATTGTTATTCCCCATTATTCTCCACTAAGGCCTTCCTGCCCACTGCGGGCCTCTACTTCTACATGACCTTTCTGCCACAAGTGTGTGGAGTTATCAACAAACTCACTGAAAACTCATGTGTTTGACTGGGGTTGGCTACTCCCTGAGGAGGGACTCTGCAGAAATGTGTGCTGTTTTCCAGGGTCACTGCCAATTAACCCTCCAATAGATGAACGAACGTTACTTTGCTAATATTAGGCTTGGAGCTCTTTACCTACTTAAAATAACACAGAAAAATATTTCTTAGATTTACACACCCAATTGTACAAATTGTGTTTCATTCAGATAGTTTCAACACATCCTTTTGATATACTTGAAGGTCATATTGTTGTTTGACAGTGGTGTTAGTTTATTGTGGTTGGTTTAGAAAAAGCACTAACTATGGTCCCTCAGTTTCGTCATTTTACCAGCCCCATTTGGTGGGTAAAATGACTGAGCAACTTCTAGGAGCTCTGAAGAAAAGACCAAGAAATAAAATTCCATTCCAAGGTTATTTTGAAGTCTGAGTTAAATAACTTGTGTGAAACACCCAGCATGTAGAAAACACTCAGCAAGTGTTAGCCCAACAGTTCTATGGTTTTATCCCTTATCAGTAAGCCATAGTCTACAGGAAACAGTGGCTGTCTTTGACTGGTCTTTTAATACTCAGAATAAGAACTAAAAGTTGATACTCAGGAGGCAGAAGCAGGTAGATCTCTGTGAGTTTGAGGGCATCCTGGTTTACAGAGCAAGTTCCAGGATGACCAGGGCTACACAGAGAAACTCTGTCTTGAAAAACCAATAATAATAATAATAATAATAATAATAATAATAATAGCAATAATACTTAAAGATTGTCTGTCAACCTGTTTCTTCCACATCTAATACAAGTTCTTCATCTCTTCATCCTCAGAACTTACTTGCAAACACCTCACCTCCCCTGGAGCCCAGGCCTGGTACAATTGGTGTCATGGAATCAAAGCTCTGAAATCTCTTGAAGCTTCCAACTGCCTACTGCAGCGCATAAATTAAGCTTAGCGTAGAAGTGACTTCTCCTTGGTCCTTCCTTTGACCTTGTGTTAGCTACCAGAATTTAGTTTATAGACCTTAGTGGATGTATACGATTGAAGGGAAACTGAGCCTCCAGCAGGGAAATGGATATTGCATCTGATCCCAGCACCTTCTCGTGGAACTTTGATGTGGGAACTTCAATGCCCCCCAAAATGCTGGCCTCTCTCTGCCAGCTGCTGCTCCGGCCCCCTTTTCTCTGGCTATTCCTCCCAATGGAATGGGCTGCCTTTGCTGATTACTGCTGATTCACAAGAAGAATCAGAAATACCCTCCCATCACTAGCTGTTCAGCCCAGGCTCGAAGCCTCAGCTCCCTCCCCTACAGCAACGCCAGTCTAATGAAGTTTCCAAGCGGTTGATTAAGATTACGGATTAGCACGATGAGTGTGACGCCCAGCAAAGAGTGCATGTTCCGTAAGTACTAGCTTTTATTACAGCAGTTGTTACGTTATTATTAACAAGGGGCTGCTATGCCCATCTCAACCCATCCAAGGCAAATTTATTCCCTGCGTGTACTGTAGCATTATTACAGACTGAATGGCTTCGCGATGTGATTTTTTTCTTTGACAGTCCCAGAGGCCAGAAGTCTAAAGTCAAATGTCAGCATGGCCTCTCTCCCTCCAAAGGCTCCTAGAAGAACGGTTCTTAACTGTTGACACTCCTTGGCATCCCTTGGTTTGTAGCATCATTACTCAAATCCATGCCTCTGACTTGATGTCCGTCTTTTCCATATTTCTCTGCCCTCTGCTTTTCTGTCTCACATTCTCTACCTCATATGAGAACATTTGTGGAGGCATTTTGGATCCACCTGGATAATCACAGTCTCCCGGAATCCTTAATTCAATGACATCTGTCACTATATATAGAAGGTAACATCTGCTCCGTTGCCATTAAGATAATATTCTCTGGTTCTGAGGATGGGGATGTGGTCTATGATTTTGGAGGCCACCATTAAACCCACTGTAGATGGCATTCTTTCTTGAGAAGTTTAGTTTGGAGAATAGTAAGGTAATGGTTAATCTCGGCTGTCACCTTGATGAGGCCTTGATGAGGAATCAGGTAGAGACAGGCCTCTGGACAGGCCTGTGAAGGCATTTCCTGAAGGCTTTCACTGAAGGGGAGAGACCCTGCCTCAAAGCCAGAGCAGGTGGCACTTTCCAATGGGTGGCCCAGACATAAAGAGGGCCAAGGGAAGAGCAGCTTGCTTGTTTCCCTGCCTCGCCTTCTCTATAGCTGCGGCCGCCATCTTCAGTGCCATCAGGGACCAGCTTCTTTGGCATCCTAACATGAGCTGAAGACCAGCAACTCTCCAAGAGTGTTCCAGGCCTTCAGTGCCAGATGGGAACTGCTGAGGCATCCAGCTTCACAGACTGAGCGGCCACTCAATGCTCAGCCTCTCCAGCTTGCAGGCAGCTAATGTTAGACTACCCAGCCCCTGTGGGGTAAGCCAATCTGGTGTGTCCACTATATGTGTGTGTGTGTGTGTGTGTGTGTGTGTGTGTGTGTGTGTGTTTGTGTGTGTGTGTGTGTGTGTGTATACACATTCTGTCGATTCCATTCTGCTAGACAACCTGCCTATACAGAGATTTTTGTTTATTCTTATTCTTAAGTCTTGAATCCTGACAGCATTTCATTTAATACATACAAAACTCTCTTTGCTTTTTTATTCTTCCAAGGGCTATTTCTGGTCCATCCTGCCAGAGCTCAGCAGACAGCACCCCCAAAGTCAAAGTCTTCATGGAGCCATGTTACATACTCAGTCTAGGAGTGAGCTTGAGAGTTAGCATGATGGAATCAAATAGGCCACAGTGGCAAGAAAGCTGCACTTGGAACCAAGAGACTCTCAGAAGAGTAGAGTATCAAGTGTTGGCTCATCTGGAGCCATGATGTACAGTCGTGGGAGTGCAACAGGGAGGCCAAGCTGTGGCCCATTTGGTCATAGGTTACGGATCTGTTTGTGAACAAAACATTATTAATAATCAGTCTTTCCATTAAGGGCTTTGATGCCTTCAAAAACTACAGAAACAGAACTATTATTATCAATACCTGGTCACTAGGAGACCAAGAAGCCATATCACATAATTCATGAGTACTGTGTAGAATGAGATCGACAATGTCTTGAGTACAGAGAACACTGTGCTTGTATACAGTGGTAATTTTGTTACAAGTCCACAGAGGAAAAGACCCTGCCCAGGTCAGAGGCCTCTATAGTTCCAAACTATGGACTGGTGGGAGCTGAGTGGGGAGCCTGTCTTTCCTCACCTTTGATCAACCCTGATACCCTCTCTGTAAATACCATCTCCTCTTATGGGAAGATAAAATGAAGAGCACTTTAATAACTCTCCCAAAGACATCCATGCCTGAAACCTGGAGGCTGAGAAGGCACAAAAACGTTGCAGGCATGAGAAAATCAAGGGTCTTGAGGTGACAAACTATTCTGAATTAACTGCATGGCTGGAAGTATAATCATGGTGTTCTTATAAGGAGGAGGGACAGGAGAAGAGGAGGAGGGGGGAAAGGAGGGGGAGGAGGAAAGGGAGGAGGAGGGAGAGGAGGAGGAGAAGGAGGAAGAGATATTGGCCAGAAGAGTAATCAGTGTGGTGGCTGAGGCAGGGACTGGAGGATGTGGCCACAGCTGGGGAAGGCCAGCAGCCAGCAGAAGTGTGGAGTGTGAAGGAAGAAGGAAGAAATAGGTTCTCTCCTAGAGCCACCAAAAGGAATCCAGTCCTGACAACACACCAATGTTAACTGTGAGCACATCTCAGGCCATCTGGCTGCCAAAACTGTAATTAAAAAAAAAAAAAGAATGAATGAAAGGAAAGATAAGAAAAGAAAAGAAAAGAAAAGAAAAGAAAAGAAAAGAAAAGAAAAGAAAATTCTGCTGCTCTGGAGCTCCCAACTTTGTGGTACTGTGTTCCAGCAGCTGTGGGGAGCTAATGTAAGGGTCAGGCTGTGTATGTGCGGTGATGACAACTTTATTAACATCCCCGCCATTCGGAAGCGGGCATCCTAGCCACTCACTCTTGAGTTCTGACTTCCACCTGGAGAGGTGAATACCACAGGTTCAGAGAATGGAAGTTGGAGAGGTTAATTAGCTTTCATGTGA